>MCJB01050452.1:0-17399 GCA_002018475.1 Nicotiana obtusifolia
AACATAACGACACTGTTTGTCTGTTGCATCTGTGCGAGTGAAGGAAATCGAGCAAAATATGTTTCATTGGTGTTGTCCATTGCACTAACTCCTTTGGAAATACTTGTACCAGCATGTGGAATTAGATTAGGATTCATTGAATTTACCAGCGACTACACTGTTCCACTATCAGTCTGCGGCACTTCTGTGAGAGAAGAGGAAGAGTGATCATCGATTTCTTGATGTAGTTTTTGTGTTTTCTCTTGACGATTAGCTTCCTTATGAATTGGAGAAGGTTGAGGAGTGCCCTGGCCAGTCAATTGGGCTTCTTCAGTGACCATAACATTCAGTCGAACACTGGGTGTGCGCGGCAATGTCGATTCTTTCTCTTGCAAAGTTGTGGACTTTGATTCAATGGAAATTGTAATTGAGGGATGGGAAATACTCTCCTGAACCTGAGGAGTCATTTGGCATTGATCTTGGGTCGATTGGCATAGTAGAACACCCCTGTCGATCACTTAGTGCATAACTGGTGTCTGCAGATGGTCGGAACTCACTGTTCAGGAGGTGCAGTCGTCTGAAAGTTGGTGGGGGGGTCGGATTGGACTTGACGATGGATCCACTATACTTGGAATCAGTCGATTTGGTTCAGAAACAAGGAAGTTATGTTCTGAAATTCCCAGGCGATCGGGCGCTATAGTGATCCCCTTCTTCTTTTGATTATCTGTAGCTACTGTGTTAATCTTTTGGAATGGGGTTTGTTGGGGATGGTTCACCTTCGGAAGGGGTTTTTTTTGGGACAAATCCGGTGGTTTTTCACCACCGGACGACGAGGAACCAAGAATTTGAATCAGATGCGACTACTGTTCACTTCTGTCGCATGTACAAAGAGAAAATATTACCATTTGCTCAAAGTCATAGAACCTGGGGTGCAATTGCTCAAACTCTGCGCGCATCTCTGAGACTCTGGGGAACAAACTTCCTCAAGAACATACTTGAGAACTGAGTCTAAGTGAGTGAAGTTGCTTCGGTCGGACTACCCAACTCATATGCTCGCCACTACTGATAAGCTGCCCCCTTAAGCTGGAACATAGTGAAAGCAACCCTAATAGACTCCATAATACCCATAGTACGGAGGATATGGTCGCACTCCTCAAGAAAACCCCGGGAATCCTCTGAAGCCAAGTAGCTGAAAGTAGGAGGGTGGTACTTCTTGTACCTAGAGCCTGAGCTGCTCCCCCTCAGAAACTGCTGCCCTAACCTCGGGCAGAATTGGGGCGATCGGCTGTACTGGTATGACCTCTAGGACATAGTCAAGCTGCTATGAGGTACCGGCGGTGAGAGTTTGTGCTCCTTCCCCTGCCTGAGATATGGCAGGAGCAAGTGGAATCAACCCTGCCTAAGCTAAAGTGTCGACCATGCTCAGAAACTAGGCCAGAGTCTCCTGGAGTGTTGGTGCAGTAACAGGCATCTCAGGTGCCTGATCTCTAACTAGAGCTACTTGTGGCTCCTCTGTAAGAATTCAGGTGTTCTGGCTGCACCACGTGGACATCCTCGGCCTTTGCCCCGACCCCGGCCTCTCGCGGCTCTAGCAGGGGTCACGGGTGTCTGGTCATCTAATTCGGTTGTACGTATCCTCACCATTTGTGAGAGAATAGAAATACACAAATTTAGAATTCCAAAGTCAATAATTTTGCACGATAAGGAATCAAAGAAGTGAAGATTTTTCCTAACGGTTCTATAGCCTCCCAAAGATAAGTACAAAGGTCTCCATACCGATCTGCTAGAGTCTACTAAACCTGCTTGTGACTCATAACACCTATGAATCTAGAACTCTGATATCAACTTGTCACGATCCCAAATTCCCTCCATAAAATGTCGTGACAACACCTAGTCTCTAAGACTAGGTAAGCCTAACAATATGCGAAAAATATTAAATAAAACTTAGAATCTCAAAAACCAACAATTACATAAATAGAATCTATAAACACAATGTGTACAACTTCCCAAAACCTGGTGAAATATAAGTCACATGCTCTAAATACAGTGCTGGACAATCCTATACATCACTGTCTATAAAAGTATAAAGAAATACGAAAGAACAGGATAGAAGGGGACTCCGAGGCCTGCGGACGCGGATAGGTGTATCTTCAAGTCTCGGATAGCATCTGGGACTGATAAGATGTACCTGGATCTGAACAAAAACACGTGCAGAAGTGTAGTACGAGTACACCACAACGGTACCTAGTAAGTGCCAAGCCTAACTTCGGTAGAATAGTGACGGGTCAGATTAAGGCTTTACTGGAGATAATAAGAAACAAGAAAGAAGATATAATGATATAATGATAACGATAAAGGAAGTGAAATAATAAAGAATTTACCGGAAATTTAACAACACGGAATCAAGGCAGTTAATACAGTACAAGAGGAAAATAAGGATTTTACATGTTACGGAACGCAACAACCAAAACAAATAAAGCAAATAGAGGGACATGGGTCCCTATCAAGGTACCGCCTCGTAGTCCCAAATCATAAAAGTAACTCACAGTCTTTCATTATACCACCGCGGGAGCCTTTACATTTAGTTTTGAAAATCATTTTCCCGAACCCTTGAATTTTAGCCCACCTTATCATACCGCATGGCTTCTAGTAGTTCCCCTACTAGCAACGCGTATCAAGCCCACTTTATCTCACCGCATGTATTTCAACACCCAAACCTTATATCACCGCATGCATATCAATAGTAACAACGACATGGTATAAACCTCGTGCAAATATTAACAACAATACGGTAGAAACCTCGTGCAAACAACCAAATAATACTCTCAACAATAACACAAATGCCAAAACATAACAACTCAATAAAATGAAATTTCACAACTTACACTTTGCCTCAATAGAATCCAAGGCCATTGCAACTCAATATCAAAATCAATAACAAGATATTCCGAGAATAGAAATTTCAAGTAAGGATTCAACAGTTAAATACTAAATACGGGATAAAAGAAAACAAGTAATTCAATTAAACATGTAGGGAAAATTTTCAATAAGAGGTACAACAAGTATACATGTGAAATTAGACTAAACATGATGACGATAACATATAAAAGTAACTCAATTAAAGAATGAAAGGAAACTACATAGCTAAAATCGAAATTTTCACATTTAGCCTATCTACGCAGTTGTCACCTTGCGCACATGGATCTTACATTTCACAATTATCACAACAATACCAAATTCTAAGGGGAACTTTTCCAAACAATATAAGACAAGTCACTTACCTCAAACCACGCTAAATCAATCAACTAGAAGGCTTTTCCCTCAATTTTCTAACTCCGAACGGTTCGAATCTAGCCAATACAATTTTATACTATAAATATAACTATAGGAAACTAATTTAAATAATAAAATTATGATCTTAGAAAAGAATTGAAAAAATGCCCCAAAAGTCGACTCGGGCCCGTGTCTTGAAAACTGATCAAAATTATAAAATTCGAACACCTATTCGATATCAAGTCCAACCATACAAGAATTATCCAATTCCGACCTCATTATGCCTTTCAAAATCCAAAAACTTAGTCTAAGAACTTCTACACTTTTCCCAAAGTTTCCAACTCCAATCCTTAATTACATGCTAGTAATAATGATAAATTAGTATAATTTAACCAAAATTGAGTCAAGAACTCTTACCCCAACAATTCCTATGAAGATCCTTCGAAATTTCGTCTCAAACCGAGCTCCCAAAATCCTAAAATGAATAATGAAAACAAACCCTCAAATTTACCCTTTTCTGCCCAACGACTTCCACTTCTGTGGAGAACATCTCCGCTTTTGCGACTATAGCACAGGCTAACCTCATTCGCGTCTACGATCTCCCCACTGCACCAGCGGGCTTGCAGATGCGGATAACTCCTCGCACCTATGGTCCCAGCTGGGCTAAGCCAAAATCACTTTTGCGACCAATTGCTCGCTTTTGTGAGCCCACATCTGTGCCAAAAGCCTTTGTAGGTGCAATGACACTAGAAGCTTGAAAAGTTCAGCAACTCTACAAGTCCCAAATAGATCCGATTTCAATCCGATTCACATCCAGGGCCCCCGGGACCCCGTCCGGATATACCAAATAGTTCCAAACACATAAATTCGAGGCTACAAATCACATCAAACAACACAAATTCTACGAATCGCAAACCCAAATTCTAGCCCACGAACTATGAACTATCAAATTCTGAAACCAATGCCGATTTATATCAAAATAACTTCGATTGATACCAAATTTTGCACACAAGCTATAATTGACATTACAGACCTATTACAACTTGCAGAATTGGAACCCGATCCCGATATCAAAAAGTCCACCCCCGGTCAAACTTCTCAAATTCCTCCAATTTCCAACTTTTGCCAAATCACTGTGAAATGACCTACGGACCTCCAAATAAATATCCGGACACACTCCTAAGAACAAAATCACCTTACAGAGTTATTGGAACAATCAAAGGTCCATTCTAGAATCATCTTCACATAAGTCAAATTGTGGTAAACTCTAACTTAAACTTCCAACTTAGGGACTATATGCCCCATATATATTCTGAAACTCACCCGAAACCAAAAACAAACATCCCGGTTAGTGATGCAACTGCAATATAACACAAAGGAGGCAATAAATAGGGGGTCGAGGCTAATACACTCAAAACGACCGGCCGGGTCGTTATATTGACCTTATACCACCGCATGCGTATCAATATCATAATGTATCACAAATCGCTCCTCAAGTGCCCAAAATCACAATTTTGCAAGAGGAACCAAACAATAACATAATTTCACAATAAGGAGACCACGGCTCAACCATAACGTACGTCACATCTCAATAATAATAACCGGAAGAATAACTCAAAGAATGATATTTCACACCTAAACACTTTTTTTTCTGCTAAAGAAAGAAGAGTCTATTAAATTAAAAAGAATTGGAAAAATTTAGTTATTACATAGCATAGGGATAGACCGTATTGCGGTTTTCCCTAATTTATCTTTAATAAAAACTAGTAAAATAAAAGCTGGAGGTGTTTTCCAGCACATATGTTATCTTCCTCCGTTGATATATATTGTCTGGTGCTTCCATACTTGGCCAAGGTGTCTGCTATAGTGTTGCCTTCCCGATATACATGTGTTATTTCTGCCACTCCAATACCATCAAGAAGAAGACTGCAGTCAAGAAGAAGATGTGAGTAGCGAAGTTGTTCGTCTTTAAATAAGTTACATAATACATGAGAATCTGTTTCCACTACATTGCGAAAGAGATTTTTGGTGAAGGATAGTTGTAGTGCAGTCATTAGTGCTAGTAGTTCAGCGTGGAGAGCATCTGTTGTAGCTGCCTTGTGCGTGAATCCCACTATCCAATTGCCATTATGGTCTCTGATGATTCCACCAGTACCACTGTTTTGATTATTTTGATCATAACCTCCATCAATGTTTATCTTGAAATAGTTAATAGGTGGGTGCCATCTTATTGGTATGTGAAGCTTAGGTTTTGGGTTCACAGTGATTTGTGCGATTGAGATAAACTCAAAAACTTGGGTCTTAATTTTGGTTAGGCAAACGATTGAGGTTGTGTGGTTAAATAGCTTAGACTACCTATAAAACCAAGTGTTCCACAGTATGAAAGGTATTAAGGTAGAGTTTGGGGTTTTGATATAGGCATTTGTTGTGTTGATGGTAGTGTCCTTGATACATGTATCCTTTAACCAGTGGACAAAGTTGGGCGTTTGTGGTTTTTGGAGATTGAACAAAGTCCATAAGTGGTATGAATATTTGTACGAGAAGAAGATGTGGTATATGTCTTCTACTTCTGTTGGACAAAATTGGCAAAGGTTATTTTGGAGTATATTCTTTTTTGAATAGGAAGTCTTTGGTATGTAACTTGTGGTGCACAAGTAACCACATTAAGTATTTTAGCTTGTT
Source organism: Nicotiana obtusifolia (assembly GCA_002018475.1). Classification (NCBI taxonomy): domain Eukaryota; kingdom Viridiplantae; phylum Streptophyta; class Magnoliopsida; order Solanales; family Solanaceae; genus Nicotiana; species Nicotiana obtusifolia. The sequence goes on from MCJB01050452.1 coordinate 5,935, forward strand.
CAAACACTTGAGTTGCCAGATCCAAGAGTTAGTGGTGGTGTTTGGTGGCTTTATTAGGTTATTGATTTGTAGTTGTGGTAGGTAGGCTGACACTTATGGTAAAGTTGCCAAGGGGTGTTTGGTTCCATAAGGATTGATCAGTTTTTTGTGAGAAAGGGATGTAGATCTTGTTGATTTTGTGTACGGTATCAGGGTGTAGTGGCAGAGATAGCATTATCAACAGCCCTTCGTCCTGGTAAGAAACTACATTGGCTGGGGCTAATAATTCATTTGAGGAAAGGGCGAATCCTGTTGACGATAATTTTGGTAATCGTTTTATAAGAAGTATTGCACAGGCTAATCGACCTATATTATGATATGTGTTTAGGGTTTTTAACTTTTGGAATGAGTGTGATAAAGGTTACTTATTTCTGCAGGGATTGTATGAGACTCAAATGCATTTTTGCAAATTTTGATAAGGGCGCATGTGGTTGAGTTCCAGTGCTTTTGAAAGAAAATTTGATGGAGCCCATCCGACCCAGGTGCCTTGAGAGGTTTGAAAGATTTTATTGCTCTATGGATTTCTTCCTCTGACATTGGTCCTGATAATATGCCTCTATCATCCTCGTATAGAGCGTAATCAAAATGTTCGTGAGGAGCATTGTTTTTGGCATTGTTGCTGGCTAAAAGCTCAGTTGAATAGATGGTATTATAGTGATTTAGGATAATAGAATTTATTTCTTGGTGATCATAAGTCTAGTTACCTACAGTGTCATCGAATCCTAGTATCTTGTTGCATCTTCTTCTTTGAATAGTAGAGGTGTGGAAGAATTTGGTATTTGCGTCCCCCTCATTAAGCCATTGTACTCTTGATTTTAGCTTCCAAAAATATTCTTCTTGTTTTAGTACTATGTTATATTTGTGATGAAAGTTTTCAAGGTGTTGGTGGTAAGGAGACTTATTAGAAATGTGAAGTCCTGTTAGTCGTCCTAGTAGGATCTTTTTTGTGTGAAAGATATTCTCAAAAGTTGTCTTATTCTAGTCTTGGACTTGGGTGGTGAAGTTTTTGATGGCATTTAGATAAAAGATGATTGGTTCCAATGATGATTAACAATGTTGGTAAAATCCTGGTGGTTGAACCATATGGTTTCCAGCCTAGATAAATTCTTCGGCTTCAGACTTTTTGATAGTGATACTAGAAGCGGAGAGTGATCTGAGTATGTACGTGGAAGGTGTGTGTTAGTGGAGTCACGGTGGCTGTTAGCCATACAGGGTTTGCATAGAAGAGATCTAATCTTTCCAAAATTAGGCTATTTCTAGAACTTCTAAGGTTTGACCATGTAAATCTAGAGCCCGTAAATCCCAAATCAACCATGTTAATATTTTGGAGGCATGTTAGTAAGGCACCTGCACGATTATTATTAATAGGGTTTCCCGTAAATTTATCTGCCGCCGTAGTAATTTTGTTAAAATCCTCACACAGAACCCAAGGCAGCATATGATTTGCAGCATTCTGCTCTAAGTTATTCCACAATAGTTTTCTACTATTAAACCTAGTACTTGCATAAATTAGAGATAGTATCCAAGGTGAGATGGCGGGACCTACCTGGACATTTGCATGAATTTCCTGGTTGGTGACTGTAATGGGGCCCACATGTGCCACTTCATGATCTTTCCACAGCATAATCATCCCTCTAAATAGCCTATTGCATCAACATGTAACATTTTTGTGAACCCTAACTCCAGCATTAGTGCTTCGTGCGCTGCTTCTTTCATTTGTCTCTATGAGACACACTATGTTGGAGTTTTGCCAAGAAAGGACTGCCCTGAGATTCCTTTTGAAGTCTGTTGTATTAGCTCCCCTACAGTTCCATAATAGTATCTTCATTAAGGGAGTGTTTTGTGTTGTCCTCTCTTGATGAGTTCTCGTGGGATTTAGAGTAAGGGACAATTGTTGGCAGTTGTTCTATTCGTGTTGAGATGGGTTCTCCCTCAGTGTCGGAACCATCACAATGGAGTAAGAGAAGGGGTCTATTGGATAGATCCTCATGTTGATGCCCATCTTCATGACTTCTAGTGAAACAGTTATTAGAAATTTTCTTTCAGAGTTTTGGAGCATGTGAGTATCAGAGGTTCCATTATTGTTATATTTTGGAGAAGTTGATCTAGGATGCTTTCTTGAAATGGTCCTATGTCTGCTGTTCCTGGTGGTGGTGGTGGAGTTTCCAATTGTTGTAGTTTCTCTAGTATCAATTTTGGCAAGAGTGGTACAACTTGCTCTTCTCCTGCCTGTGAGTTTGGTGAAGCGTGTTGGGGCTCCATAGTTGGTGATGAGCTCCATGAGTTGGGTGGTGAGGGTGTGTCCATTGTTGTTGTTGATTCGCTGCTTGTTGAGTGGCTCCTGCTGCCTGCATGTCCATGATCTGATTGCTGAGTTCTAGCACGATGATTTCTTGGACTTGTAGTAGTTGGTGTGCGTGCTGCATTCTCATGTTTGAGTGGAGTCCATGGGAGACATAGTATGACAGGGTGGTCGTATTCTCTAGTAGTAGAGTGACCTGCTGCACCATGAAGTCGAAGTTCTAGTGCCTTGGTAGTGGTTGTGGTGGCGCTTCCTCCTGCTGCTGTGGTGGTGGCAGATTTTAGTTTATCTGATGATAGTACTATTGGCAGTATAGTTGGAGATTGTTTTCGTATGTTAGAGGAAACCGGTTTTGTAGTAAACGTTCATTGTGTAGTTGTAGCCTAACGGAGGAAAGGGTGTTTGGAGATAGAAAGTTTGAGTGACTGAGTAGATTTGTGTGTCCGTTGTACGTGGAACATGGTGCATTGGGAAGGGTGGTTGTTGGTAGCGTACATCGTTGCCCAGGTTTCTCCTGCTCGGTTCCCCGTAGGTCCGGCGTGCATTGTTAAGCAGTGGTGATCGAGGCATTTTCCAATTGCTCTAAGGGAGATTCTTTCTCTTTTGGTGATGGTGTAGAGTTAAGAAAGTGGTAGTTGGGTTAATAACAGATAGGAGGGTTTGTGTGTGTAGGTAGTTGTAGGGACTCATCATTTCGATCGGGTGTGATAGGATTAGACTCGCCGGCACTTGAGTGGTTTGAGAAGAAGAAGTTCAGGGGAGTCTGTTATGTTGCAAGTATCTATTTTGCATTTAATGCACTGGGGAGGGGTGATCATTCTTTGGTCTAGGATGGGGGTTTTGTTTATGGGTAATGGTTGTGGGGAGTATTTGTTTATATCTCGGTTGGATATATTTAAATGACTAGCTCCAGCAATGAGTTATGGACCTGGTATCCTTTTTTGGGCTATAATATTTTTGGGGACGATTGTGTCATTGGAGATGAAATTCGAAACATTTATTTCAGGTGGTGTATTAAAAGGCAAGGAGATATTTTGGATATTTTTTGTGGAAAGGTCGTTATTGGTAGAAAGGTTATATGTGGACTGTAGGGGGGATTAATTTGACTTTCATGAGGGGCGTAGGCTGGAATAGTGGGTACACATTACCTGGTTTGGTATTGTCATGGGGTCAAGTAGGTTGTCGGCATCTGTAGTTGAAAGGATAGAGAAGGGGTTGTGGATTTGAGATGTGTGGGAGTTTTTCTTTGTGTCTTTCCCTACCTGCCTTGATGCGGACCCTTCTTGTGTAGATGTGTAATGTCACTCCTTTTGTGGTTGAGTGGGCTCTGCTTGGTGGTTAGGAATGTGACCACTTGGACCTCTGTTAACGTCATGTTGAGTTGATTGGTTACGTGTGTCTTGGGAGTTCTCTAGATTTTTTGGTACTGTAGATGTGTTGTGCAAATCTTCGTCAGTAATTTGTTTTTCCTCTTTGGCTAGAGTGTTGTTTTGATTTTATTCATCTTTTGATTTTATTTCCTCACGAGCTTCCCTTTTTTTATTACCCAAACCTGTGTTTGGAGATTTCTCTGGTATTGGTACTGGTATTCGATTTTGGTGTTGAGTGTTTACTTGTTCTTTGCTTTTTCTCTTTGGATATGTCACTATTCCAAGCCCCTTCAGGCAGGGTTTGGCTTGTACTTGCTTCACTTTGTGTGGTTTCCTGTGGCTTTGTCTTTATTGCACATTGGCAGTGTTTATGCCCTAAGCATCCACATAGGGTGCATAGAGGATTGGTGTCTTCATAGTGTATCTGCTGGAGGTGGGTTCCTAATAATATTGATGTTGGTAGCATTTTCCTCAATGGGGCTAGGATACATAGTCTAGCATATCATCCTCAGGTAGCTTGGCTGGTGCAGTTATCGATTTTGAGTAGTGTTCCCAGCATTTGGTTGATTCTCTTAAGAATCGTTAAGTCGTAAAATTCAGTTGGTAAGTCTTGTAGGCGTATCCATATTGTGGTTGTGATTAACTTTGCATCATATGGGTTAACCTTTGGTTCCCATTGTCGGATGGATAGATATTGTGACCGAATGAACCATGGACACTATTATAGGACTTTGTTGTAGATTTCTTGTGAGTTGATTTTTCTAAGGTAGAAGTCATTACCCAAATCTATCAGAGTTAAGGCCTCTGTTGGTCTCCATAGCCTGTATATTTTTTCTCTCAATTGCAAATAGCCTAGTCTTTTTCCCAAAAGCTTTATAATAATAGTTTGTGTCCATGGTTGATAGAGTCTTTCTTTATCTTACACGGAAATGGGTATGAAGTGTGGATGATTTTCTGAGTTGTTGTTTTCGTCTTCGAGGGTTAAATTATTGAAGGCGTAGCAGTCAAATTCCAATGGTATCTAGTTGTTTTCAGTGGAAGTTAATTTGTCTTTGAAGCAATCTTTTCCATTCGTTCCTTCCTTGGGCTTGTTTACACTGTGAAGCAATTGATCTGCTTCTTCATTATGCATTTCAGTGTCTTGTGCGGTGATGTTTTCCATGTTGGTCTTACTACAGTGAATTTAATTGATTGGTGGGAGATGGGATTGATCGGTGTTTTTGCTCTCTCTATTTTCTAGAGAGAAGTGAGAGCGTTTTAACTTAACACTATGCCTCAATAAGAATCACGGCCTTTGCAACTCAATATCAATTTCAACAACAAGATATTTCAAGGAATATTAATTTAATGTAAGAATTCAATAGTTAAATAGTTAGTACAGAATATGGAAGCAAGAATTTCAACTAAACAAGTAGAGCAATTAGCAAGTAAGAGATAGGGCAAGTAGACATCTGAAATTAGACTAAATTTACATAGCTAAAACCCGGAATTTTCAATATTTAGCTCGTGTACACACTCGTCACCTTGCATACACGGCTTTCACATATCACAATTATCACAACAGTACCAAATCCTAAGGGGTAATTCCCCCACGCAAGGTTAGACAAGTCACTTACCTCAAACCACGCTAAATTAATCAACTAGAAGGGCTTTTCCTCGATTTTCCAACTCCGAACGGCTCAAATCTAGCCAAAATAATTTTATATTATAAATATAACTATAAAAAGCTAATTCAAACAATGAAATTACGATCTTTGCAAAGAATTAAAAAATCGACCCAAAAAGTCAACCTGGGTCCGCATCTCGTAACGTGACCAAAATTACAAAATTCGAACACCCATTCGATATCGAGTCCAACAATACAAGAATTACTCAAATCCATCTCAATTCGCCTTTCAAAACTCAAAAATTTAACCTAAGGAGTTTCTACCATTTTTCCCCAATTTTCAACTCCAAAGCACTAAATAAATGAAGAAATTCTCAATAGATTCACGTAAATTAATCAAAAACGAGTTAGGAATCCTTATTCCAACGATCTCTCTGAAAATCTCTCGAAATCTCGCCTCAAACTGAGCTCTCTAAGTCCTAAATGTGAAATATAAAATAAACCCTCGATTTTGAAACTTAAGTCCGTTGGCCAGTGATTCCTTCTTCGCCAACTTGAAAAATGCCTCGCGTTCGTGAAGCACAAAAATGATATTGTCCAGCGATGAAAAAGGTTCTTAAGCTTCGCGATCGCGGCCGTTCTCACGAACACGTAGACCAAACGCATGAGTCCCACCTTAGGCTGCCTTCCTCTACGCGAACGCCTAACCCAGTCCGTGATCGCAGTTCACCAAGTACTGACCTTTCGCGAACACGTGGCCTTCTTCGTGAACGTGAAGGGTAAACCTCCATCAACCTCAAAATATTCTACGCGAACGCCAAACACCTTCGCGAACGTGTAGAAGGAAACCAGAACTGAGAAAATCCAGACTTCAACAATTCCTCAATGATCCGAAATGCGCCGAACATGGTCCGAATTACACCCGAGGCCCCGGGACCTCAACCAAGCATACCAAAAAGTCCCAAACATCATACGAACACGCTTGAATCGTCAAATCACATAACAACACTAAATCATGAATCGCGCATCGATTCAAGCCAAAGAAACTTACGAAAAATTCCGAATTCCAAAACTAATCTAATTCATACCAAAACAACTCCGATTGACTGCAAATTCTGTACACAAGTCATAAATGACATTACGGACCTATTTCAACTTCCGAAATCGTGATCCGACCCCGATATCAATAAAGTCAACTACCGGTCAAACTTTCAACGTCTTCCATTTTCCAACCTTTGCCAATTCATGCTGAAACTACCCATGGACCTCCAAATCAATATCCGGATACACTCTGAAGATCAAAATCATCCTACGAAGTTATTGAAACTGTTAAAACTCTATTCCGGAGTCATCTTCACACAAATCAAACTACGGTCAACTTTTACAACCTAAACCTCTAACTTAGGGACTATGTGTCTTATTTCACTCCAAAACTTACCCCAAACCAAAACCAAACATACACGGCAAGTCACATAATCATGATACAACATAGAGGAAGCATAAATTAGGGGATCAGAGCTAAAATACTCAAAATGAGCGGCCGCGTCGTTACAAATTGCATGGGCAAACCTATTGCTGTAGACAAAGCCACACAAGCTAGGACAAGACCTAGCACAGCTAGGGTAAAAGTAATTCTTGATCTCCTTGATAAGCATCCCAAGAATATGAAGCTACAATTTATCGACGACCAATCTGGTAAGGTTATTGAGCATATACAGGAGTTTGTGTTTGATAATCTTCCATTATATTGTAATGTGTGCAAACGTCAAGGACATGCTGATGAAGATTGTCGTTCATTGATTAAAAGGAATATTCGGAATGGTGATATGCAACAGGAGGGTGAATTGGAGGATGTAGTTAAATACCAAGGTGACCTAAGTAGTTTTTTGGAGGAAAAGAGATCACAAAAAATAGCTGATCAGGTGGAAAATAATGGGGGAGCAATAGGTGTGGAGAACACTGTTGGTGATGGAAGTAGGGTACGTGAAGTTGGTCAAGGATCAGATGTTGTTAAATCCCAACATAGAACAGCTGTTAATGCTGTTGTAACAGTTCCAGTTACAGCAGCTCTTACTAGGGTTGCTAAGGACTTGAAGGCTGCTACAGTGCTGTATTAAATCGAGGTTCAGCAAGTGTTTCTAAGGGTGCAGCTACTGCGCAAAAATCTGATGAAGCTTGGCATCAAGCATCTAATGGACAAGGGAAAACTAGTGTATAGAAGTTAATAGAGGGGAAGGAGAAAGGAGCTGGGCAAGTGCTTGACTTCTCTCGCAAATATAGTGTAGTTCCAGCAGAAATAACTGATGCCTCTGAATCAGGTTTGCAAGGAGTTAAAGTTACTAATGATATTCCTCAAAAGCTGGGCAAAACACTACTGGTACTAGGGAAATTAATAAAATGAAAGAGCAGATGAATGTGCAACAATTAGTGCATTGAAGGCTACTGCAGATGGTCATCGACCTACTACTGATGTTGCTAAACTTTCTGCTAGTCTTGTTGATATAGTGGAAAGACCAGCAGATTCTATAGCTACTGCAGGAGAAGATGCAGGTCAAACAAAGGTAGCTGATCCAGAAACATCTGGTGCAACACCAGCAGAAGCAACTGAAGGTTTTATAGCAGGTGTTCCAGGCGGACAACAATCAAAACATAGAGAGTGGACGGTGGTAAATCGTTCCCCTAGCGAAAAGAAATCCCTAGGTCCTAAAAGTCGAATTTTAGCGGGAAAGAAGATTGATAAGTCAAACTCGTTTGATGTTCTTGTCAATGAGCAGAATCATGCTATGAAGGATGATATAAAGGACGTACAACAGATGAATGATGAGGCAAGGTCAATCATTGGAAAGCAGCAGCAAAAGTCGAAGGAGGAAGAAAGGGCAGAAGAGATCGTGATAAAAGTTACAGACTAGGCAATCTCCAGGCAGTGTAAAACAGCAGCAACAGTCCAAGAATGCTGGTGCGCGATCAGTGGCGTCAAGGGACATTGTTCCTGTAGATGACTTCAACAATGTCCAGGTATCTAATTCAGCTCCTACACTGCAATTCTCCAGTCCAAATTAGCTAAAATGATCAAGGAATCCCAGGCAGCTATGTTGATGCATACCACTCCAAAGATCAAGGCTCCATTGGTTACTTTGAATACCTCGGTTCATGAGGTTCCTTCATAATCTATGGAGTCTTTTGGTGAGCAAGGAGGAGATTCGGGGCAGCAATTGCTATATACAGGAAACAATCAACATGTGGAGAAAGGTATGGCATCTCTTTCATAATCAAATCCTACAAATGAGAAGACTAGCTCTAAGGATCAACAAGGTGCGACGAGTGCAATTGTTGTTAGTCACAAGACTTGGGTTGAGCAAGTTGAAGAGGAGGAAGAAGATTATGCAGATAGCATCCAAGATGATAATGACGATGAGGCAGTTCAATTTTCAGCAACTCCTCCATCAAAGGACGAGGTAGCAAAGGTGCAAAATGAGGAGGTTTCTAGTTCTACGGATAGTTTGCCAAGGAGAAGAGGAGAGGATTAAGTCCAAATGCTCCTGTTTTTGTACCATCCAGGCAGCAGCAAATTGTAGCAGCTACATCAATACATGACCCTAATAAGTCTCTAGAAACATGGCAAGCACAAGTTCACCCATTGCAAGGTACAATTTGACCCCTACAAATATCCTCCATACTCTTGTTACTCATGATATGGATACTTTGAAATCTCTTGATAAGAAGGCAGTAGCTACTATCTCTAAGTCTATTGGAATAGTGGCCAAGAGTCATGAGCCAGGAGCTTTAGTATCCGGATTTAACCCTACTGAAGCTTTTGGTGCGAATATGAGTCATGACTTTTATGAAAAAGGGGAAGAGGAAGAACTCCTAGATGCAAGCTTTGCCAGTGTAGCTAGGGAAGGAGATCTCTTACCTAGACATCTTAGAAGTGGATTCAACAAAAGCAAGAAGAAGGCATATGAGAGGCAACATAGTTGGGATGGCAAGGTCATACAAGAAGTTGTTATTAGAAAACTTCCAATGAGAGTCGCAAAGAAAATGGCGGCTGCCCCTACCACCTCCACAAGGTCAAATAGATCAAAGAAAAAATGATGAAGTTTGAAGAATTGTTGAAGATAGTAGAAGAAGAAGTCAAGGAGCTATATAAGTTGAAGAGTTCACACAGTTGAAGAAAGTGGGGCAAGACTCTCATTTTTACCTTGTCTTATTCTATCATTTTGTAAGTATTATCATCTGTAATATCATCATAGAGTATGTTATAAACCATGTGATGATCATAGAATACTTAGTCCTCTCTAGTTCTTATTTTTTACATGCTTTCTAGTAGATGAGGTTGTTCACACCTCAATAGGAATTGTAAGGTAAGGTCTAGCTCAGTAAGCGTTTGCTATTTGGCCTATGACTTTGGGAATAATCTAAACGGCTATGAGATCATTCACCCTTGTGAGACTTTGCCCACAGCCACGTCATGAGATTTCATGAGGCTGCCATCATAAGGCAATGGAGGCGCACATGGATGATTATATAGCCAAGGCAACAGAGGTAACACTACTGTAGCTTTTGCCCCCCTCCCTCCCCCCCTTCCCCCCTACTTGTACTCTTCCTTTGTGTTTTTTTTTAAAATTTTTTACTATTAATAAAAATAGCTACTAGGCAGCCCGTCAGTAGTATAATTTGCTTTAAAAAAATAATTTAACAGGACAAGGATATGCTAATGCTTCATATATGAAGGAAAAATATCATGGAATGCAAAAGAAACTTCTCTATGTAAATCATAGAGCATTTTATACGCCTTGTGGTTGTCATAATTTAAATTTGGTACTTTTTGATATAGCTAATTCTTGTACGAAAGTTATATCATTCTTGCAGTGATATAACGTATATATATATATATACACTATTTGTTTCTTCTACTAAGCAATGAAAAGTTTTGAAAGAGTTTGTAGCCAACCTAACCCTTAAATCATTGTCACAGACACATTGAGTAAGGCGTATTGAATGTATTAAAGCATTAAGATTTCAAGCGTCACACATAAAAAATGTTTTATTAAAATTAGTAAAATCCAAAAATCAAAACTGAAGTTACTTGTTTAGCAACATATGAGCTTGAAATTTTTTTAAATTATTATTGGGTATCACTATTTGGTATGATATATGTTTGTGGTAAATTCAATTAGTAAAAGTTTACAATCTGAAAATATGCATATTGATGTTGCCATAAAATAGCTAAAAAGGACTATCTCTTTTTTTTTCTCCCAAAAAATTAGGGAAGAAGGATTTGTAACTAGGTATGATTTCTGCTAAGGAAAAATACATTTGAGATAAATATAAAACCTAAATTTCGTAAGAAATGCATAATATTTGAAAAGAAATAATTTGATGAAACTGTTGAAAATGAAATCACAAAAGTCTCTGGAAGAATTTTTTTCGAGCTGATTACTTCATACGTAGTAGACCAAGTCATTTTGTCACTTCAAATTGAAAAATTTGAAACGTATGAAAATATTTTAGTGTTACGAGAAAACACAAGTGGAAGATAATGATCTAATTGGAATTCTCAATCAAATAAAAAGGTTTGATTCTTTTTCAAATACATATATTGCTTATAGAATAATGTTAACAATTCTTATAACTGTTACCTCAGCCGAAAGAAATTTTTAAATATTAAACTTGATAATTTTTTTTATCTAAGATCAATAATGTTTCAAGAGAAATTGAATGAAGTAGCTATATTATCAATTGAAAAGAAAATATTAGAACAAATTGATTATAATCAATTAATGACTTCACATCTAAAAAAGCTAGAAAAGTACATTTCAAATAAAAATATATATGGCTATGTTTCCTTAAAAAAAAAATTGAGCTTCTTTGTGAAGTTTGGCTTTAGACCCCCAATCTTATTGAGTCGGCCCTGTTTTTGGTATGGCACATTTTTTCTTCATTTTAGTTTGAAAATAGTTGATGCATGCACTTAATAATATTTGGGCTTTTTATCTTCCTATGCTACATATGAAACTTATTACCGTCCTTAATCAAGTTTTAACTTAATTACATGGTCATATGCAATTTACCAACTATATACAAATAAGTTTTTTAAATGAATATCCCTTTATATTAGGAATATAAGTTATTTCCCCATCCCTTTACA
>MCJB01050452.1:17419-101799 GCA_002018475.1 Nicotiana obtusifolia
CCCCCCTTCTCTCTCCGTCTCTCTCTCTCTCTCTCTCTCTCTCTCTCTCTTCGTCTCTCGATCTCTTTCTCTGTTTTTTCCCATAATTTTTCTTCCTTTGATGTTCTCTGTTTTTTATGCTTTCTTGTTGTATAGAGTTTTAATAGAATTCATCGATGGATTTCAATCGTTTTACTGTAGTGTTTTAACTTAGCAATTTCCTTTCATGTTGCACAATTGATGTTCGAATTAAAATTGTCAATCAATAAATTTTGAACGTGTTTGATTCTCCACCATTGACAGCCATTAAAAAGCTTCAAAGCTTTGAATTCGAATTTGAGTTTTCAAAAACTATTATTTGTTTGGATTTGGTTGTTGTTGCAAATAATTGAGAGTATTTTTTGGAGTTTATATCTCAATTTTGAGGGTGTTTGGTGAAGATTAGATTTGATTTTGGCCGAATTTCAAATTGAAAATCGAAGAAGAAGAAGAAGAAGAAGAAGAAAACATGACATACAACATACTTATGAAATTATATTAAAGTTGTATTATAGGTGTATGTAATTGTATTTAAGTTGTATTATGTTGTAGTTATATATATTTTTATTTGAATATTGTATGAAAGTTGAAAAATAGTTGTATAATGTATGATCGTTGTAAGAAATTTATATTGAAGTTATAAATATTATCTTTTTACATAAAGTTGTTGATATGTATGAAAACTGTATTAAGAGATAAAAGTTTTAATTGGAATTTTAGAGAGGAAGAAGAAAACACCACATAAAAAATATATACAAATCAGATACAAAATACATACAAAAGACATATAGTATAAAATTTGTATGAAAATTGTATTTAAGTTTTATGATGTTGTTGATGTATTTAACTAGGTAAAAACAATGTACGAAAGTTGTAGATAAGTTATAAATATGTTGTATACTATATAACTAGTTGTATAAAAATTATTTTTAGTTTATATATTGTTGTAGATGTATCAAATTTGTACGAAATTTTATTTTTAATTGGTATGTTGTTGTACCATACAAATTTATTATTGTCAAATTTCTATTGATGGTGCTTTTGGTGCTACATCGACGGAGGTAAAGGCATTGAACATTTTACTTAATTTTGACATACGTGTTCAACCACAAAAATCAGCCACTTAAACCACTTTTAAACCCAGCAAACCAGTCAACAAGTCGCAGACTTTTATACCTAAAATCAAGCCCAAAACCACCCATCAAAAATATTAATCGTAACAATAAATTTTGATCGGGAGAGTGATAAAAATTTTGTATTGTAAACTAACTTTATGGATCAGTCCAAACTGTTGATTAGATAAAAAAATAAATGCATTTGGTCTCACTTAGAGTGTAGGTATGCATAAATATTGACCAACCTTGCATTTGATCAATATTATTTTCCACGTTAATAAAAAAGAAAAATGGTGTGTGTGTGAGAGAGAATAAGGAAAGTGGAAAGGAGAGAAAAAAAAGAAGGTGTAATTAAATTTCCTAATTTAAGGCACTAATAATGAAATGTATATAATTTATAAGTAATCCTTATTTAGGGCGAATAATATACAAAATTAGAATAATTTTGATAACTAAGTTTTATATATTGTATAGAAAAAAAATTCCATAATATTTTACTAGTATTTACGTGGGATTGGGTCTTCAAGGTTGTTATATAGGAAGAAGCCTAACTGTAGTGGATGAGGAAAAAGCGAAGAATGTGGCACGCGTGGGAGAATTGAGATTTTGCGATAGGGAGCCATCGACTTGGGGCGGATCCAACACTATGGTATCATATTCATCTAAATCTAGTATTTTTAATGTGGACTTTAAATTTATGTAAAAAAATTTAATAAAACTATAACGAATAGTAAATCTGAACCTATGACTTTATAAATATAATAATTTAAATGCTAAATCTTAAAAATTAAGTCCACATAATTTAAATCCCAAAATTTGCATTTGACACCGACTTGTATGTGTAGTGTTTATTTGGACGTATCCATATTTTTTAAGCTAATATTCCACTATGCAGGATACCTAGTAGATAATTTTATTAATAAAAATCAAATTGTCTCTTACATTAAAAAATATGAACTTGACAAAAATTTAAAACAAAATCTTGGTCAAGCTTCAAAAATCTATTTATCTTTAGAAATGCTTTTTAAAAATGCATTTTAATACGTACATTGAGAGAAAAGTAATTGTTTCTATTTGTTAATCAATTAGAAAATCACTTTTGAGCAGAATTTCGAGTTCTCCAGCATTTTCAGAAAGTGATTTTCTGTATCAAATTACGAATAAAGATATGAAAAGATTTTCTTAATAGTTATATTATTTAAGTAAGTAAATAATTTTAATTTTGTATGAAAGATTATATTTAATTTTTTTGTTTTTATTTAAGTAAAATATGAAAATAAAATTTAACAGTACTAATTTAAAGAAATTAAAATGTCATTCAACAAATATAAAAAGTTACCACACTAATCACTCTATATTAGAATCCACCCTAAAAATAAAAAATAAAAAATACTTGTACATGAGTAGAGTTCCCAAAAATTGCGATTAGGATAGCGTAAGTATTAGGTTAAAGTAGATAGGTCATTTGGTATATTTTTGTCATGCGAAAATTTACAAACAATTTCTGCTTCTATGGATACGTTATGTTTTTCAGTTGCTTAAAAACAGATTTTGCTTCTCCTAAAAAGTACTTTTATTTTTTTCTAAACGCTTGACCAAACAGTTTAACTTTTTAAAATAAATACTTTATTTAAAAAGAACAAACACTTCTGACCTCCTAGAAACTTGACCAAACATACTAATATTAATTAATTGCTTCAATTTTCAATTTGGTACAATCTGGTGTGAAATTCGGAAAACAAATAATATTAAATTATATTTGCTATTAAGAAAAAAAATTGAACTAAAATCGAACAAAATCAACAATATATACGACTTGTTAAACTTATTAATTCTTTCTCATTCTTTTCCTAGCTTGCAATAAAAAACCATCTTTGGTAATAGAAAATTCTCCAGTAACCAACAAGCACTAAGATTTTGGTTTAAAAATTTAATTATGTGTTAGCTAGACTTGATTATGAGATGGTATTTCGAGTACGTGATTTTAATTAAATGGATTTTTTTTATTTTGCTATAAATTAAATGGATGTTGCTCAGCAATATTCTCTTCAATCTGTGAATCATAAAAATAAATTTATTTAATTTAAAATAAACAACTGATGCAGACAAGTATAGAGACTCGAATCACTTATCCAATCCTTTAAAGGCAAACCAGTTAAAATTGAATGGTCGTCATTTTGTTCTTGTCTGGCTGTTAGTTATTTTCTTATCCTCATCTCCAATTCCCACCAATGTTAACTAACCTCTTTTGCACTTCAAATTAACAAATTTTCCACTTCCATTTTTTCGGTTTATACTTGTTTCTTTTTCTTTCCATTTTTCACATCTTTCGATCTCTCCCCTCTGATTTATAAAAGGAGAGAGAGGAAAGAAAATTAGTCAAATCATGACTCTACCAAAGGATAATGATGAACAACAAAAACATGTTATGGGGTACCCTTCAATGTCTAAATACAAACAAAGTATTAAACAAGGTTTCCCTTCACAATATGATAGTAATTATCAACAATACCATTCTTTTTCTCAAGGGTATATTTTACCCATCCAAGGCTATCCTAACCCTAACCCTAACCCTAATTTATACGTATCTTCATCATCCAATTATCCGTCTAATAAGTACGTATCAATGGCGGCTTATAATCCAATGGAAGAACAAAACAATGGAAAATCATCAGTTGGTCGTTTGATGGTTATTTTGATGCTAATTTTGGTAGTAGGAATGATCATGTTAAGCCTAGTAATTTGGCTACTTTTTGGAACTGAAGGACCTGTGTTTCATATATTAGCTTTGAGTGTTCCTAGATTTAGGATTATTAACTCGTCAATAGTTGGTAATTGGCAAGTTAATCTCACAATGTGTAACATGAATGATCACTCAAAAATCAAAATTTTTAACGGCAAGACTTCCATTTTTTACAAAACTAAACTTTTGGCTGTGACACCTTTTGATCCTATAAATTTGGAGGCTAAAATTACGATGAATATTTTGTCCAATTTGACCACATTACCTGAAGGAAATGTTTTGGATCAATTGGCTATATCAGAAATTAGTAAAGATAAAAGTGATGGGGACATAGAATTTTCCTTGGAGATTTCCTTAATGGCTGTTTTAGTTTCTGATTTAGAGTGGCAAAGTCATAAGATGGTGGTTTATTGCAATAATTTGAAAGTTCAGTTTGGACCAGAAGATAAAGGAGAATTGGTAGCAGCTGACAAAGTTAAATGTCTAATTGTTGGATAATTGATTGGTAAGTGTTTCTGCTGATATATTTCCCCATTTATTTTTCACCACCCTTTCCAACCCTTTGCTGTATTATATTTTACTTTGATCTACGTTATTATTCTTTTTTTTGGGGGGCCAAACTTTCAAAATTATTTATTTTGAAAAGTATTTTTTTTATTGAAATTGCTTTTTGAAAAAGTATTCTATGGAAGTAGTAGTTGAGCTTCCCCAATGATATTGAAAAATACTTTTGCCAAATTTAAAGCAGCAATTTGTGCTTAATCAAGGTTAGGGAAAATTATTTTTTTCAGCTTCTCAAAATTAGGTTCCTAAAAGCTTAGCCAAACACTTAAACTCTTTAAAATAAGTACTTTAAAAAAAAAGTTTATACACTATTGATTTCACATAAACTTGTCCAAACATGTCTATATGTTTTCACTGAATTCCTGAATGCACCATAATAAGAATTCATTAGTATTAGAAACTTCTTTTAGCCTGATAAAATAACTTGGAAATTACGTAGCATTCCAAAAGATTTATCTAATACTTTTCCTATTCATGACATTTTCTTAACTATATTATATGCAGTTGGATTACAGGAAGGGTACGAGGTTTATGTACAAATTCTAGGGATGATCTTGTCGTCTGGCTGTGATTCTTGGCAAAGTGAACATTATTTGAGAACAGGCAAGAGGATTTTTGTAGGAATATTGGACTAAAGCTGAGCTTTCAGTTTATCTTTCTTCTTCTTTTTCTAATAAATCATGTTCTAAGTTTTTCATTAGATGGATTTAGATTTGGGCAATATATATGTAACTGTATTGCACCAATTGGGAGGCTGGTTCGGGCATCCAATAGGCCCCAGTTTAATACATTTTTGTATATATAGTTAATTTGTACAGTGCTTTTGAAATACGAAGTATATTGTTACTTCTCGATATTCTCTTACGATTTATTTTCTCCTTTTCTGTTGAAAGGTAAGTTTCACACTCGCCCAAAATATCTGTTTCGGAAGGATTAAGTTGGACCTATATACGTGGATGATACACTTTTGATCACTCAAATATTAGTACATTTTTATTCCGATACTTATGATATATAATTCATTAAGTACATTTGGCCTTGAATTAATTTAATTAAATGTGTGTTATTTATCCCATTAAGTGGAAAATTATTGTATTTTGAATTATTTTTAGAACTATTACAACGTCAAACATGAAGTAACAATATAAATTTAATATAAAAAATGAGAAGAATTAACCTTAATAGTTGTTCACCCAATCACTTAAATTAAAAACAACCGGTAGAGGTATAATATAAGCATTTTATGTACTATATGTGTATAATTATGTATAATCTATGAGTATGGCTAGAAAAAGTAAATAATGAATATGACTGGCTAGCCGCCCACCCAATCGCTTAAACTAAAATAGCCGATGAAGGTATAATATATATAATTTATGTACTATAAGTATATAATTATGTATAATCAATATATAATTTATGTATATAATTAAAAAAAGTAAATAATGAATATGATCAACTATGTTTAAAGCTCCCAATAATTTAATGATCTATGAAGATTCACACGTCAAAAGTGCACACTTCAATTGATCGAAGGTTAGATGTCCTTAACCGAATATCACAAGACCAAATCTTAGAATTTATTAAACATTCAAGGACCAAAAATGCAAATTACGAGTAGTTTTTAACTCTCGAGGACCTCTAAATCAGTCATAAAATTTAAGGGGTGACCAGGTTCCAGCCTGCTATTTAAATTATACTCTTTTTTGTCCATTTTAATTGATTTTTTGATTGTTTTCACACATATTAAGGGATTGACTATTTAGCATTAAGTAATAATAAAATTAATTATATTAACCTTATTTTGTTAATTAAAAATATAAGAAATATTCCTAGACTCTTTGCTCCCAAGATAACTTACTTTTTTTTTTTTTTTTAACCTGGTGCCAATTTACACGAACGGCCCGCAAAAATTGAATTCAGATTCACACTTCCTTTATTTTGTTTTTAGAATCCACTGTAAATTGTAAATTGAATTTAAGCTAAAGAAGACAATTCCCAACAGATTTCAAACAAGCAAATATTCAACTTCTTAAATATTCCAATCCAAATTCAAAACTACATAAGCCACCTTTACTCAGAACGGGACATCGGAGGAATCAAGTAGTGTTTATCATTAGAGCATCATTAATGTGATTTTGCATATTTTTTATTTTATGTTTAATGCATTTTATTTGAAAATTTAAAACGTGAAAAAGTTATCCAAGCGAAGCCTAAGTTTTTTTTTTTCATCCTAGCCTAGTATCATCTTTCAAATAACGAACAATCTAATATGTCCCTTTCGATCCTCAATCTAAACCAACTGCTAGAAGTATGTCCCTCTTTTTTTTTCCCCGCGACTAGAAGTACGCGTCCTAAACGAGTAGTAAATATGTTCGTAAAACAAGTGGTTTTTTTAGCTCTTCTATTCTATAGTCCTCACAAATTAAGAATTCAAGTTTATGTTGATCCGAAGAAAATGCTTTATATATTACCTAGCTAGTAATAATATTTTAAAATGTAAAAAAAAAAAATCTTAATAAAATTTTCTTTCTTGGGTTTTCTTTCCACCCTTTATTACCAAAATTTTGGTTTCGTGTTTCTCTTATCTCCATTTTCTCAATCTCCTCCTTCTCTCCTTGAATCTCCAGGCAAGAAACTATCATCCTCCTTTCCTTTCTTTTATATCAAAAAGAAAGGGGGCAAGGGGGCAAATTTAACCATGCCAGATTCTTCAGTTGATGATAAAAAAGATGAAACAAAACCAGTTTTAGACCATAATGTTCCCCCAAATTATCCCAATCCTGGATATTATTATCCTCCATATGATCATTTTCCAGGATCATATGGACAACCTTATCTTGGTAATCCTAATCCTAACATGCCACAATCCCTTTATTTCTACCCAAATTACCAATCTGATTATTATGATTATAATCATAATAATATTAATACTACCCCTCAACCCCAACTATCAAACGTAGCCCCACCATCAAGAAAATCGTTAACTTTCTGTCGAGTCTTGTTTTGCCTTATTTTCATTATAATCTTGGGTATCATTATCACTCTCGTAGTTATATGGTGGAAATTTTTACCATACGAGCCCAGATTTGAGGTTGTATCATTCGTTGTGAATTCGTTCGAGATATCCAACTCCTCAAAATTGAGAGCAGATTGGGAGATAGAAATGAACGTGAAAAATCCCAATAGGAAACTGGATATTAAGTTCGAGCATATAGCAACTAGTTTGATGTACAAGTTTACACTTCTTGAAACGTCGTTCGGTGCACCTTTCAAACTGAATAAAAAAAGTGAAGCTACGTTTCGTGCTGATTTTGATATTGCAAATTCAAATCATAATAAAATGGGAGGTCTTGTTGTGAATGATATAGCTCGAGATCGAAGAAAAGGTCACTTATCTTTTGATTTGAGGATAGAAGCTAAAATATTGAATATAGAAGGCGACAAGGAGAGAAACCGAAAAACAGTGTATATTATATGTGAAGATTTATATTTGGAGTTCAAGAATTCTTCTAGCTTGCCAAACTGGGATGGTTATGTAGTGGAATGCACTTTAGATGATGATTAAATCCAGTCTTTGTATTCTTTTCTTTTTGATGTTTTCATTGTAAATACTTTTTTTTGGTCAGTTATCTTTCTTTCTTTCTTTTTTTCCTTTTTCTTCTAGAGGTAAGATAAAGTTCTGGTAAAAAAATGAGTACGTTCTATTTCTTTTTTGTTTTTGTTTTCTTGGAATTATATAGCAGAATGGTTCACCATTTTAAAAAATAGATATGTATTGGCAGCATTTTGTAGAGTGTTAAAGAATTCTTGGGGGTTCAATTACGTCTGTTTAGTTTCTTTATACTAAATCAAACAATAGAGATTGAATTTGTATGTGGTATTAAGAATACGTGACTAGGTCTGATACAATAAAATAAATAGCGATGAATAAAGACTGATTTTAAATAAATGAGAAAATAAACGAGAGAATAAATAAACCAATAAGGTTGAATAACTTTGCTATGGAGAAATAAGCAATAATGAAAATAGACGGTTTATGAAGAAGATAGCTAAAAATGATAACTGTATTACTGATAGTATGTGCTCTCTTCTACAATAGAATTGAGTTATTTTTGTAGGAGAGGAAAAAAGAATTCTACATAAGGTAAAAAACTTAATTACAGGGTAAATATCCCTAAAAATACTGGGTTCAACGTCCCTGATGATTGGGGCCGTGATTCCCGTCGAGATAACTGCATACCACGAGATTTTCAGCCATACCGTTACGCGAAACTGATATTTTTATCATAAGATGCTTTTACCCAGACCGGTCTCGACCGCCTCATCTCGAACGCTTTGGCCCAGAACCGATGATGTCCGACCTCGAACTTCCCTTCTTGAAGCACTGGTCCCGATCCAAAATAGACCGACCTCGGATTGTACCCAAGACCGATATTTCTTATGTGCCCGATTGTATCCGACCCCATACAGATAGTCCCCTCCTTTGTTGGAGAGTAGTGACAAGAAACTATATGAGCCGCCGCCCTTCGAAATTAGGTCAAGCAACAGCATACTTATTGAGCACGACACGAAGTTCGAAGCGTCAAATCACACAACCTAAAAAACGTCTCGCTGATGGGTAACGGCAACATGATGACGCACGTGATCTCTATCAAAAAAGGTCCTTGCGTGTCCTAGCTGGCGACAAACTCTGCAATTTCTGCAAATGCCATTTAATGTTTTTCCATCTCGTGTTTCGAGCCGCCGCTTTTGAAAAGCATAAATAGCTCCTTCCCTCTTTAACTTCCAGACTTTATGTTGTTCAAACCTTTCCTTGCTTTTTCTCTCTGCATCTTTGCACCTCAAACTTCTTTCATATATTATCCTTTGCCTTTACTCTCATCTCTTCAACTCCAATGGCGAAAACACCCAAATCCGTCCCTCAAAAACAACAACCTTCTTCCTCTCAGCCCGCTGAAGAGGTTGAACCAGTTCCTGTTGAGGAAACTTCCACAGAGCCTCCCCTGAAAGCTTTCGAACCGGTTGGATGCTTTATCGGCTCCGACTTCAAAGTGGAGAAAGCCTCTTCAGTACCTGGCCGGGGCGAACCGGTCTCCATGTACATTAGCTCGATCACCCACAAAATTCTTGATAGGGTGAAGGCAGAGTGTAAATGGGTTGGCAAGGATGTGGTAGTCCCCTCTTCGAATGAGGCGATTACCACCCATGTAGAGGGTTACTTGAGCGTCTATACCTACCCCTTTACGTTGGGACCTTTGGACCCCATAATTGTCACCTTTTGTAAAAGGTATAATGTTACCTTGGGCAAGGTTCATCCCTCCGATTGGCGGATAGTTCACCTTTTCCGCTTCTTCGTGAGTAAAGTCGACGGGCACCCCTTCACCGTTGACCGTCTACTCCGACTGTATAGTCCCCGAATATTCCGAGGGGGGCTAATAAAACTTGCTCGCCGGGCCAGCAAAGCTCTGTTCTCGAGCATTGATGAGGATAAGGACTGGGGTTGGATGACCGGTTCGTTCGAATAAGAACCTCGGACCTGATTCCCGCAAAAGACATGTCGTTCCCCGAGAGGTGGAACATGAGACATAAGCGTCGTTTCCCTACTTAAAACCATCTGCTCTTTTCCTTTTGGTATCTAACCGATATATTTTGTAAGGTGCAGCCGTTTCTCAAACGCCGGCCGCGATTCATCATTTGGAGGAGTGGGTTCGGAAAGTGATGGCTCAGAGGGCATACTCGGAGTGAGCTTGGAGAGAAATATCGAAAGGCCTTTGGGAGGTCAAAAATCATGGTGAGCCCAACAATATTCATCTTTCTCTTTTCAAGAGATCGGCGTTATCATTAATTTTTCCCCTTTCTTCGTAGGTCTATCGAAGGATGCTGAGTTGAGGCCGGCACCCATTGATGGGGAAGCCCCTTGCCCTCCCCCTGTCTCGGAGAAGGAGGGAGAGAAAAAGAGAAAAGAGGTTCCCGGTCCTTCTGAGCCTGGGAAAGGAAAGCTAGGAAGAAAATGTTAGCTCGCAAACCCAAATTCACTGATCTGTCTATCTAACTGAGCGATGACTCCGAGGAGGACAGAATCCTCAATACTTTAAATAACGAACCACCTCGGACAGTCCCCGAGCCAGCGGTCGATGAGGCTTGCATCCCTCGAGCAGAGGATCTCGAGGCAAGGATGAGGACCGGGGTACGTGCCGATGCAGGGGAGGCAACACAAGGGATCTCGGACCTCCTAGAGACAGTGGATTCTCCCTCTTTTTCGGAGGCAACTCTGAATGAAGCCCGGGCTGCAAGGACACACACGCCGAGCAAAGGCCTGGTATAAGCAGGAGCCTTTGAAGAGTTCTTTGATGGAGGGCCATCGGCCGATACCTTCGGGCTCGAAGTGCCAAGAAGGAGTACCCCCACCGAGACGAGTGGGGTGTCTGTCGGTCTTAAGCTAGTCGATAGATTTCCCGCTCCGAGTTCCAATCCTAATCGGAAGAGGGTAATAAAGTTCACCATTCCCGAGGATGCTCGAGCTTTGGCTATGCCTGTAGGTGTGTCTAGCTATCTTCGTTGTTTGGTGACCGACGAGGATCAGGCCGCAATAGACGCGGTGGACTGGGCCTGTTTATTCAACAAAGCTCAACAGGCATCGAACAAAGTATACTTCCCCATTGGTTCTATTCGGCGCCTGTTATCTTACTCATAGATTTGTACTGACCATTTTATTATGTACACCTTGCAGTCTTCGGTGCTTCATCATGAGGCGTTCCTTCGGATAAGGGAAGAAATAGCACAAGAAAAGACAAAATGTCAGCGGCTCGAGAGGGAGATGTCGAACCTTCGAGCCAAGCTGGACTTCATGCGCAAGGTGCATGATAAAGCAATCGACCAGCTGGGGCAGCAAACCAACCGATTAAATCAACTTTGGTCTGCAGTGAGCGAGGCTAAGGCTGAAACCAACGAATGGATAGCCAAGGCCGATACACTGACTTTGAAAAAAGAGACCCTCCAAGCTCGCTTAGTTCCCTTGGAAGAGCAGATTTCGGAGGCACAAGAAATAATCAGAGTTCTGACCAAGAGCACCGAATCTCTTCAATCCTAGGTCGAGACGCTTACCCAGGACCGTGATGTTCTGGTGAATGAGCTACAATCAGCAAAGTCTGAGGTTGCCACGTCCAAAGCCGACGCCGGCGATTTGATAGCTCAATACATAGCTGATGCCGAGGCCGCCCAGGAGCAATCAAAGGTTTTGGTCGAATACACTAAGTGCCAGACCCGTCTCTCCGTCCTCGAGGAGCTACAAGCTCGGGGCTTCGATCTATCTTCTGAAGTCGATGAAGCGGCAAAGATCGAAGCTGAAGCAAGGAGGCAGGCCTTCCCTGAGGAAGAAGAAGATGGTTCTGACTGACGTTGCCTGTAAAATGATGTGTCATTTCTGTAATTTGAATATATAAAAGGATTCCTCTATTTTGTCTGACTTTGTTCTAAAGTTTTTACATCTTGCAAACTTCCCTGCCTTAGCTAGGGTTTATTCTGCCATAGATTTCTTTCTTTCATGTCCGACCGAATAAGGCCCACATCTCGAGGGAACCTTGGTCCGTTAAGGGGCTGAATTAACCTTAACAGGTTTTAACCTGATTCAGCCTTAACCTTTTTATAAATTCGGAGTCGCCTTAACAGGCTTCGTTCCTCCCCGAACTTTTTTAGTTCGATGCGGCCTTGGCCTATTAAGAAATCGAGATCATGCCTTAACAAAATTTGGATCCCTTTCAAATTTCAACGAGTTGATTTGGCCTTAGCCCTTTTTAAAGAATCGAGGTCTTGCCTTGGCAAGCTCTAATCATCCTCAAATTTTAACTTAGTTTTGCCTTAGCTTTTTATAAATTAGGATCTCCTGAGTCGGTCTCATTTCCCTTCGAGTTTTGTTAACCCGATACGGCCTTGGCCTATCAATCGGTTTTGGGGTTTGCCTCAATAGGTCTTACTCCCCTTCGAATTTATTATGGATATTTGAACGATGTTAGCTCTAGATAGTGCAATGATAATCGAAGAGGCCCTTGGGCTCAGAAACAGAATATTGGTGCCAAAGAAACTTTATTAGCATTCATACACTTGTACAACTTTACTTAAGGGGCAGATCGATCTATTCAGGCACAGTTCCTTTGACCGTTTGACCCTTACATTGGCTCCTAATGGTCTGCGTGAAGTTCCCTTGAATTAGAAATAGCTAAATGAAGATTTCAAAGTAAACAAGCAATCTCCAGATATTCAAGGTCGATCGAAGTCGGGCACCAAATTTCATTATCTTTGATGAGTGACCGATCTAAGTTAGCACGACTCTTGGTTGCCTTATTAAATACCTTGCCGTAAAACCCGATTTTGGACAAAACCGGTCGAAGGAAAAAAGAGCGTGCTTTCAGTCCTAGTGTATCGTGTTTCCCGGCTCGAGGCCGTTCCATTTGCAACCTGCAGATGTTAGTATCGAGAAATAAAATAAAATAAAAGATGAAATATATTACCTTAACAATAAAACTGCTTCAGGTGGCTCACGTTCCAATTGTTTGGCAGTTGCTTGCCATCCATAGTTCTGAGCTTGTAAGATCCCTTTCTGGTGACCTTCAAGATAGTATAGGGCCCTTCCCAGTTTGGTCCCAATTTTCCTTCGATGGGATCTCGAGCGTTGGGTGTAACCCTTCTAAGTACCAAGTCCCCAATGTTGACGTACCGCAAATGGGTTCTCCAATTATAATATCTCTAGATTTTTTGCTTCTGCGCCGCCAACCGAACTAGAGCAGCTTCCCTCCTTTCATCGAAAAGTTCCAGGCTGATGTTCATAGCCTCTCGGTTTGATTCTTCGATTGCATATCGGAACCTGACGCTTGGTTCGCCTACATTGACCGGTATTAGTTCTTCAGTGCCGTAGACTAGAGAAAATGGGGTGGCCCCGGTACTGGTTTTCTCGGTTGTGCGATATGCCCATAAGACCTCGGACAGCATTTCCCTCCATTTTCCTTTTGCATCGGCCAACCTTTTCTTCAAGTTATGAATTATAGTCTTGTTGGTTTACTCGGCTTGACCATTGCCGCTGGGGTGATATGGAGTTGACAATATTCTCTTAATCTTGTTGTCTTCGAAAAACTTTGTTATTTTACTGCCAACGAACTGTTTTCCATTATCGCATACAACTTCTGATGGCATCCCGAACCGGCAAATAATATGGTTCCATATGAAGTCAACTACTTCCTTCTCCCTGACCTTTTCGTAAGCCTATGCTTCCAACCACTTGGAAAAGTAGTCAGTCATAAAAAGAATAAATTGAGCTTTACCTGGTGCGCGAGGGAGGGGGCCGAAAATGTCCATTCCCCACTACATAAACGGCCATGGCGATAGGACCAAATGCAATGTCTCTCCGGGATGGTGAATCATCGACGAGTGCCTTTGGCATATGCTGCACTTGCGTACAAACTCCTTCGTATCTTTTTCCATGTCGATCCAATAATAACCGGCCCGAATTATTTTTCGAACCAAGGATTCGGAGCCGGAGTGATTGCCGCATGTTCCTTCGTGTATCTCCCTTAAGATGTATTCGGTGTCTCCGGGTCCAAGACATACGGCGAGAGGGCCTACAAATGTTCTTCTATATAAGGTTTCGTCGTCGGCCAAACAAAATCGGGCTGCCTTTGTGCGTAACGCCCTTGATTCTTTGGGTTCCGATGGCAATTTATCTGAACTAAGATATTCCATGTATTTATTTCTCCAATCCCAGGTCAAGCTTGTTGAGTTGATTTCAGCATTGTCTTCTTCCACTACCGACCTCACTAATTGCACGAACCTTTCAGAATCAATTTATTCATCCTCGACCGATGACCCTAGGTTGGCGAGGGCATCGGCCTCACTATTTTGTTCTCGTGGTATGTGTTGTAGGGTCCATTCTTTAAAACTGTGTAGCGTGACCTGAAGCTTGTCCACATACCTTTGCATACGCCCCTCTCTGACCTCAAATGTTCTATTTACTTGGTTGACTACGATGAGGGAGTCACATTTGGCCTCGATTACTTCTCCTCCCAGGTTTTTGGCCAACTCTAAATCTACAATCATAGCCTCATATTTTGTTTCATTGTTAGTCAATTTTACAGTCTTAATAGACTGTCGAATCGTATTCCCGGTTGGGGGTTTGAGTACGATGCCAAGCCCCGATCCCTTCGAATTTGAGGCGCCGTCTGTGAACAAAGTCGACACTCCCGAAGGAGTCCCCAATTCGATCATCAGCTCTCTCTCAACCTCGAGGATAAGCGACGGCATGAAGTCGGCGACAAAATTAGCTAGTACTTGAGACTTGATCGAGGTTCGAGGCCGATACTCAATATCGTATCCGCTTATTTCGATGGCCCACTTAGCCAATCGACCTGATAGCTCAGGTTTGTGCATAATGTTCCTAAGTGGGTAAGTTGTCACTACACATATGGGGTGACATGGGAAGTATGGTTTCAACTTCCTAGAGGCACTCAATAACGCGAGTGCTAATTTTTCCAAATGTGGGTACCTAGTTTCGGCCTCCCCTAGTGTTCTACTGATGTAGTAAATGGGGAATTGAGTACCTTGTTCTTCTCGGACCAGGACCCCGCTCACTGCTATTTTCGACACAGCACGGTAAAGGTATAACTGCTCACCTGCTTTTGGCGTATGCAGCAAAGGTGGGCTAGAGAGATACCTTTTAAGCTCTTCCAATGCGTGTTGGCATTCTGGTCCTCATGAGAATTCGTTCTTATTCTTCAGCAAGTTGAAGAACTGATGGCTCCTGTCGGATGACCTCGATATAAATCGGCCTAGGGCTGCTATCCGACCTATCAATTTCTGTACAGCTTTCACACTGTCTACGATCGTTATGTCTTTGATGGCTTTGATTTTATCGGGGTTGATTTCTATTCCCCTGTTCGAGACCATAAAACCAAGGAACTTTCCTGAGCCTACTCTGAATGCACACTTCTCTAGGTTCAACTTCATGTTGTACCTTTTCAGGACGTCGAATGTTTCCTGCAAATGACTCAAATGGTCCTCTGCTCGCAGGGACTTAACTAACATGTCATCAACATAAACTTCCATCGTTACTCCTAGTTGTTTTTCGAACATCTTATTTACTAGGCTTTGGTAGGTAGCCCTCGCATTTTTCAGCCCGAAAGGCATCACATTATAGCAATAAGTGTCATACTTAGTGATAAAGGATGTTTTTTCTTGATCATTCTTATCCATTTGTATCTAGTTGTAACCAGAATAGGCATCGAGAAAACTAAGAGTCTCATGGCCAGCGGTAGCATCGATCATGCGATCGATGTTGGGCAAGGGAAAGGAGTCTTTGGGGCACGCTTTGTTTAGATCTTTATAATCTATGCACATCCTAAGCTTATTTCCTTTCTTAGGAACTACAACTACATTTGCTAGCCATTCCGGGTACTTAACTTCCCGAATGGACCCTATATTCAAAAGTTTAGTTACCCCGTCCTTGATGAATGCTTGCTTGATTTCGGACTGAGGCCGCCTCTTTTGCTTGACCGGGCGGAATTTTGGGTCAGTGCTCAGCTTGTGAGTTGTAATTTTTGGTGGTATCCCTGTTATGTCAAGGTGGGACCAAGCAAAAGAATTTTTGATAGCTGAAAGAAATTTAATTAATTTGGTCCTGAGCTCGGAGTATAAGCCCGATCCTAGGGATACCTTTTGATGAGCAAGTCGCTGCGGAGTGAAATCTGTTCGAGCTCTTCGACCGTTGATTCGATGACATCGGACTCATCGGTACTGATAAATGACCGGGGGACCCCGTAATTGTCATCTTCGAGCTGGTCTTGCTCACCCTCATTTGTCGAAGGTGGTGTCTGTGATTGCTATTGGGTCTTCTGGGAAGGAGCGGTCGGTTTCAGTACTGTCTCTTCCACTGCGAACATTTCCCTCGCTGCATGTTGTTCTCCGTAAATGGTTATGACCCCATCAGCTGATGGAAATTTCAACATCTGATGTAACGTCGAAGGTACAGCTCAGATATCATGAACCCAAGGTCTTCCGAGCAAGGCATTGTATCGCGTGTCGCCCTCGATCACACAAAACTTTGTTGCCCGAACAGTACCGGCGGTGTTAACCATCAGTGTTACCTCTTTGGTTATTTCGCATGCCATATTGAAACCATTGAGGATTCGAACTTCAAAGATGATCTGGTTTGTCAATCCAAGCTGCTCGATGACCCATGACCGAGTTATATTAGTTGAGCTTCCGGGGTCGTTAATTACACACTTCATCGAGTCTTGTGTACGAGCATCGATATCACCAAGGCATCGTTATGGGGCTGTACAACTCCTTATGCATCTTTATCACTAAAGCATAAGGCTTCTCCCGTCGCATAATCCAGAGTAAGCTTCTCTTGGGTGATAGATATCTTAGTACGCTTCAACATCGGGCCTTGGGGTGCATCTACCCCTCTGATTATCATGTTGATCGTGTGCTGAGGTTCTTCTTAATTTGTGGGCCTGTCTCTGTTTCCGTAATGGTTCTTGGCCCGGTCGCTTAAAAATTCTTGGAGGTGCCCTTTTTCAAGCAACCGTGCTACTTCCTCCCTCAGCTGCCGGCAATCTTCCGTTTTGTGTCCATGTGTATCATGGTACTTACATATTAAGTTGGGATCTCTTTTGGCCGGATCCGATTGCAGCGGCCGAGGCCATTTGGTATCTTTAATGCGGAGCTGAATCAACGTTGAAGTTGTAGTCGGACAGTCTGGGCGCTTCTCGGTGATTAGTGGCTCTTTCGAAGTTATTTCTTGGTAACGGTCCTCGGTTCCTTTGATTAGGATCGTTCCTTCTCTCCTGTCTCGGGGACCTTTGTCTTCCCGGGATGGCCCTTCCATAGCCAGGGTACGGTCGATGCCTATCTCTGTTCGACCTCTGCTCTCGATAATTATCTCTTAGAATTAGATCATGAGTTCTGATAGGATAAACCGATTCCGAAGGGACTCCGAGCTGATCATCTTCGACCTTGATCTTTGATTGATACCGATTGTGTATGTCCGCCCAAGTGGCAGCGGGGTATTCGATCAAGCTTTGTTTGAGCTGTTCAGAAGCCGTTGAACTTCGGGCATTGAGCCCTTGAGTGAAAGCCTGTACGGCCAATCATCGGTGACCAGTGGTAAATCCATTCGCTCCATTTGAAAGCGAGATACAAACTCCCTCAACATCTCGTTATCTCTTTGCCTGACTTTGAATAAGTCTGACTTTCGTGTCTCGACTTTAATAGCACCTGCATGAGCCTTGACGAAGGTGTGTGCAAGCATGGCGAAGGAGTTGATGGAGTTCGGAGGCAAGTTGTGATACCAAGTCATTGCTCCTTTAGACAAGGTCTCTCCGAATTTTTTTAGAAGAACGGACTCAATTTCGTCATCTTCGAGATCGTTTCCCTTTATGGAGCATGTGTATGCCGTTACGTGCTCATTCAGATCAGATGTCCTATTGTATTTGGGGATTTTTGGCATGCAGAACTTTTTTGGTATAGGTTTTGGGGCAGTGCTCTACGGGAAAGACTTTTGTATGAATTTCTTTGAGTCCAAGCCTTTCAACACCGGGGGTGCTCCTGGAATCTGGTCTACCTTCGAGTTATATGTTTCTACTTTCTTGTCGTTGGCTTCAATTTTCTTTTTGCCCGACTCGACTCGCTTGATCAGCTCCTCGAGTATTTTCATGATTCCAGAATATATCCCCGACCCGCTTTCATCCAGTTGTGCTGCGGTCGGTTTATTTTCGGGTACAACTCCTCGAGAAGAACTGGCTTTGACCCTGTCCGAAACCTGACTGCAACTTTACAATTGGGCGATGGCTGCTTGCTGGGCTTGTAAAATGTCGAATATCATTTTGAGGCTGATCCCGTCCCCTTCATTATTTTGAGTTCTCGAATGATTTTTTCCCCGAACACTGTTCGATGGGCCAGAAGTCTGATCTACATCAACCGCCAT
This sequence comes from Nicotiana obtusifolia, assembly GCA_002018475.1. Classification (NCBI taxonomy): domain Eukaryota; kingdom Viridiplantae; phylum Streptophyta; class Magnoliopsida; order Solanales; family Solanaceae; genus Nicotiana; species Nicotiana obtusifolia. The sequence continues at coordinate 35,835 of MCJB01050452.1, forward strand.
TTGAGAGTTGGCGTCGGTTGGAACCTCATTACCGAGCATCACATTGTTGTTTTCGCCCTGGTGATTGAACTCATCATTGATGGGAAGTGAGTGCGACATGACTATATTATATCCTGAAAACAAAAGATTCTGCAAAGAACAAGCGTAAAATAGTGTGTGACAGAAATTTGTACCAAACGTTCACTATTATCCTTAGCCCCATGGTGGACGCCAAACTGTTTACCTTAAAATACGAGTAACAATTGAATTTGTACGTGGTATTAAGAATACGTGACTAGGCCTGATACAATAAAATAAATAGCGATGAATAAAGACTGATTTTAAATAAATGAGAAAATAAACGAGAGAATAAACAAACCACTAAGGTTGAATGACTTTGCTGTGGTGAAATGAGCAATAATGAAAATAGACGGTTTATGAAGAAGATAGCTAAAAATGATAACTGTATTACTGATAGTATGTGCTCTCTTCTACAATAGAATTGAGTTCTTTTTATATGAGAGGAAAAAGGAATTCTACATAAGGTAAAAAACTTAATTACAGGGTAAAATATCCCTAAAATACTGGGTTCAACGTCTATGATGATTGGGGCCGTGATTTCCGCCGAGATAACTGCATACCACAAAATTTCCGGCCCTACCATTACGCGAAACTGATATTTTTACCATAAGATGCTTTTACTCAGGCCGGTCTCGATCGCCTCATCTCGAACGCTTTGGCCCCGAACCGATGATGTCCGACCTCGAACTTCCCTTCTTGAAGTGCTGGTCCCGATCCAAAATAGACCGACCGAAAACCGATATTTCTTATGTGCCCGATTGTATCCGACCCCGTACACAAATACTACTATCTCTCTTCTTTTTTCTTCTTTTAGTTTTAAGAATTGCATAACTTTTGCCATATTCGTACACGTCTATAATTGAATTGCTTATCCTTTCAGCTTCTTTTACACTTTTCAACTGAAGGCATATGATATGGTAGCCTTGAAGAAATTTCATGGTTCTACACATTAACAAGAAGCAGAGGCCACAAGCAACTTTGTTAATTATAGAGTTAAGTCATATGTATTAACGATGTAAAAAATATTTAGATAATTAAGTTACTAAAAAAAATTACAGGTAACTTAATTTGATAAATATTCATTTGTAATTTATATCAGTGTACATAACTTAAATCCTTTGCTATATCATATTTCCGTGTCTTTATCACTTTGTTCGCCAAACTCAAAGCTAGATCTTGTAACTTTCAGGCTCATCTCTCACGTTCGCGAGGCCAATCTATTTTTCTAGCTCTTTGCAAATTCAATAAAGAATAACTCATTATAAAGAGAAAAATAGAGCTCTTCTTAATATTCGAGGGACACTTCCTTTTGAAATATAATTCACAATTTTCCTAACAGTTTCTTCAAATTAAACTGTTTATAGCCCTACTCAAGTGTGTATAACTTTTAGCACTTTGCCGTTGGTGGGCCGTTGGTGGCCTTAGAGTAAACGCTATTTTATTGCCAGGAACTCTTTTTACTTTTCGCAAATATGTAGCACTTCTCGAATTCTAGCTAAATTAACTTTACACTTCCCTCTCTCCCCCCAATGTAATGGTGTGGAGCTGATCCCTGTCCTTTTTAATTAAGAAATTACGTCTGAGCTTTGAATATGAAAAGCTAACGGAAAAAAGCATTTGTCTTCTTAATGAGCTTTGCCGCATCATCCTCGGTTGATTGAGATGTTAGACGTACGCTTAAAAAAAGAAAAAGATAAGAACCAATTGCTTGTCATGTTATGAAGTTATTTAACATAACTTTTACGTTTGCATTTAATTTTATTTATTATGTAGAGTCTCCTTTAGGAGTGTTAAATGGGCAGGGTTGGATTAATATTGGAGGAGCAAAATGGGCTGGTCAATAAACGGGCAGGTCAATGACCCACCCAAACATTATTTGGATTGAGATGGACCGAGTTAAAATGGACTAAAATTTGAATCATAATCTAACTTGTCAATTTTTACCAAGTTTTAATTAATGTGTGTTGTTTTCTTATTAATTGTTTAATTACCAAATAAGACTTCTTTTCTTTTGTTATGATGATATATAATATATCAAATAAAAGAGAATTATTTTAAAAATATTTTAACAAAGTTGCTCATGAACCGATTTGAACTAAAAATCAGCACCAACTTTAAATAAACTAGATTAATATGAACTCAGTTTAACAATGATCAGTTCAATGAACCGACCAAGCTCGAATGAGTTTGACGGGTTAACCTAGCCTCCAGTCTCATGATAGCGGGATAACACCTTAATGATTCTAAGTCCTCAAATGTCAAATAACAAGGGCCCTTTTACTGTTCTTTTTTATGGATTCAAAAAGGCACTAAAATGTGTGAAAGAGACCAACGAGCGACATCTAGGTATGACTCACCTTTGATTCCCCTATATCTTCCTTTCATTTTCCATTTCTACTTTTTCCCCACCATTAAACTTGCTGTTTGCTAGATTTTCCCATCATCTTTGAGTCATTTTCTCTTCTTCCCCTCACCCAAATCAATCAATTCGAGGGGCGAAATTATAACAACTATAATAAATTTAACAATAATAAATTTAATGTAATTTTATAAGTAGGATCTCGGAAGAATAATGTGTACGTAAATTTTACTTCTAATTTGTGAAGGTAGAGAGGTTGTTTCCAATCGACCATCGGTTTAAGGAACGCCAAACAGGGAGTAACCAACAATAATAATAACAATTTTTTTAAAAAATAAAATAAAGACACTACGTGTAATAACAAAGATATAAGAAAAGACATACAAGAATACTACTAGCAATACTGATAAGAATGATGTTGATACCCAATTTCGCCCTCACATTTTATAAACATTAAGTGTACTTTCAAAATATCATTTTTTGTATTATTACGTAATGTACAGAGGTTATATAAGTATTTTCTATAATTTTTCATAATTTTTAAAGCTTTAAAATTAATTTTCTTGCAAAAAATTACTTAAATTATGTATTAATTACCCCCTTTAAATTATTTTGTGATGACTTAATCATCCAAATTTATTATTTTCATCCACATATATGTTTCATAATATTTTACTTCATTTCATATAAGTGTATTTGTATTTTAAGCTATTTACATAATTTTACAATAATAGCTTATATGCTATGCATAATTACATTTTTATTATGTATTTGTGCCCAAATAGTATTTTTATATTTTTATAATATTAAGCTATTATTATCAAACACTTTGCTACATAAATAATATTTTATTATTTGTTAATTACTTTTTATAAATTATTGTTTGATAAAATTTTGTGTATTTAAATATGGCCTTTTTTAAAGTGAATTTCAAACCAAAAACAGGCTCAAAACATTTGGCCTGCTTCATTTCGCCTTCAGCAGCCCAACCAAATGAACCCTTCTCTGTACCGGGTCGACACCCGTTTTGTGACCCACCCTATCTCCCTTTTAATCTTGGTCGTTGATCTTAAATGATCAACGGCCCAACGGCCCATAAACCATCCCTCTCGTTAATTAACCAAACTCACCCGAAAACCCTACCACTTCTCAAAGACCGCCGCTCTCAAACACTCTCCTCTCCTCTCACACCAAACCCTAACCGCCTCACTCCAAATCCCGGTCCGTACCCAAGAAAATATGGAATCCTTTTTCTGTAGTCACATCATTTCTTTCCTGTTTTCTTGACATAACTCATTTGATATGGAGTTATTTAAAAAGCTTGTTCCTACCTCCAAAATCGAACCCGCCATGCACATTATCATAGCCCCTAGCCGTCTCCTCAATATGGCCATTAGAATCACCTCCTATGAAAAGTTTCTTGATAATTCGAGGAGAGGAATTAGAAAGTGAAAAAGATTTAATTGAATTTCTTTCGTTTGAAAAAAATAAACTATGCAAATAAAATATATATATATATAAAACCATGAAACATGAAAAAATATCCTTATAAAAATCATTTTGGAAAAAGTTTATCAATTTTTCATCAAAATTATCAAAAAACCAAGTCCCATATGGGTTTTTTAAATTTTTCAAAAATTATTTTTCTTGTTGGTGAACCCGGACTAAAATCTATTTGGTTTTATCTATTTAAATCATTAGAAAAATCTATTTCGGATTTAGTCGTATCAGGAATAGCACTAGCAATATTATATGTACTAATTTTAGAGATTATAAACTCACTAATGGTGAAACCACTAAATCAGTTTTTCCTCCACAAAGCTCTTTTCAAATAAAAGAAAAAGAAAAAGTAATTTATTTTATAGCTTTTTCAAAATTATTCAAAGATATTATATATATATATATATATATATATATATATATATATATATATATATTTTTGAATTCTAATAAAAGTGACAAAGAGATTCAAAATTTACTTTAGGTCATTGATTTATTCCCCTATTTTGAAGGCATTAATCTGTAAGTTTGTCTAAAAGGATAGCATTTTTATTGGGAAAGCAGGAAAATGGCTAGAAAAAAATAAAGGCAGTCCTGTGTACAAAGCTTTTGTTATGCGCAAGGTTCGGGGAAGGGTTAAATTATAATGATCTATTGCACGCAGCTTATTTTGTATTTTTGCAAGAGACTGTTTCTATTGTTCGAATCCGTTCTCTTGATCACATGGCAGCAATTTTATCAAATACGTCAAAGCTCACTTTCAATAATAATAAGAAGAGAGCAGAAAATATAAGAACAGAAAATGTCACGAAAAAGTTAATTTTACTAGTGCGTGTAACTCCCTCATTGGATGGGATAACCAGAGTTTTAAGGAAATTACTGAACTTTTGTATAGTACTTTGGTTTATATTAATAGAGCTCAAACTTCAAGGAAAATGTTGTTAAGGACCTCTTACAAATAGTACAAATAACTGAAATTTCGAAGGAAGGTGTGTCAGAACCCAAAAGTTAACCTTTTTATATAAAATCTGGACACTGCAATGATAAGGGTGAACTATGAAATTCTTGTGGGGAATGGGCATATACTCAGATAAGTTAATGGACAAAAGCAAAAAGACATGAAAATGGTATTTGTGGGGCATATCCTTGGCTTTTCTGTGCTGCTTCATGCTTTTTCCAGCACTGGTTCTTCTTTCCCAAACGAATCTATAGGGGTAGAGTTCGACAACAGCTGTTCGGCCTAATCTAATAATTTTGATTCAAAGATTATTTTATTTTAATAAATTTATTAAATATATATAAATTATTAATTTAAAATTTAATAATTTAAACGACTATCATATTAAATTCATAAATTTCAAATATTAATTCTGCGTCGAAAAATCAACCAGAGGAATTCAACTTCATATACATAACCTACTAGTTAACGGAAGGCAGTGATGTAGTCGGCATTTTTGTTAAATGAAAACAAAATATAATTAAAGAATTAAACACATATGAAATCAAAAAAATTTAATATATAATATATACACGTGATTTTTTTTACCTAACTATATAGTATAATTTTTCAACACCCTTTGGACAGAGGTAGCTAAGCCACTACTTGAAGCTAGGGGCTCTTTTTTCTACCACGGCTCATATGAATGTTAGCGAACATCATTATTTCAAGAATTCTATTTTTATCTAATGGCAACAGAAATTTATTACCCAATAAACTTACTAAGCAACTATAATAAAAGCAATATTTCTGTGGATCCATTTGATTATTTAATAGACTATTAAGGAGCTTTTAGGTTAGTGAGTAGGGGGAAAACTTTGAGAACTAGTAGGTACGGTGGAATATCATGCAAGGAAAATGATGTTTAAAATTGACCACACAGATTGTTGCTGCTAAAGCTTTTCCTCTTTTCTATGATTAATATATCATACAAACTCTTATTCTAATAGCCTGTTTGGCTACACTTGCAAAATTAATTTATTTTAAAAATTATTTTTAAATAGCAATTAGTGTATGATCAAGCTTTCAAAAAATATTTTTAAGTTTTTTTTTTCTCGAAAATATTTTTCAAATAAGTACTTTTTGGGGAAAAATAACTTTTTTTGCTTCTCAAAAAACTACTTCTACTCAAAAATACTTTTTTTCTTTTAAAAGTTTAAACAAATATCTTTACTTTTGAAAAAAAATACTTTTAATTAAAAAAATTATATTTGACCCAAAAACCTTAAGATAAAACTTGGCTATTCTTCTTCTTCTTTATTCTTCTCTCTGTCATCATATTTGTCAATTTGTTTCGTGATGTTAATTTTCTCCCCTTTTGTATAAACATCACTTTTGGACGCATGGTGTATGAACCTTCCAAAGCTAGGGGCCATCGCACCATTCCCCATTTGGTCGGCTGCATTATTCGAGTTATATTGTCTATAACAATACATGGTATATTTCTTTCCGACCTAGAGTTTAAAGTTTATCGGTTCAAATTTAAAATTTTACCATAATTTTTTTGATTTACTGAACTTAATTAAATTAATTTTTATATTAATTTAGTAAATTTTCGATAATATACAGAATCTAAATTAAAATTATTAAATTCAAACAAACTCTTAAATAATGCACTAGGTAGATTTCATTGTCACCCATGTTAGGCTGTTACTATCCGCACTATCACATTATATGAAACCTTTTCTCATGCAGCAGAGCGCGTTATTTTCTTAGAGATTAGATAATGACGTTAGTAACAATTTCACTAATCAAAATAGAAACATTCAGTTGTGATATTAGCTCGTGACAGTGATTAGCCACCGTTCTTCTCTTATAATCGAAGATAGTGGTTAAAGTGTTTAATTGTATCAGTATGGATTCATGAGTAGTTAAATCAATTAAGTTAAAAAATAGAAAGGACTACAGGATAAGTGAAAATTAACTCTGTTAATCTTGCCGTAGCTTTTACATGATAGGATTATAAAGCGTTACCTATCAACTAACACATTTTTCTTCCACTGTTCTGAAAGAAGAAAGAAGAAGAAGAAGAAGAAAATTAATGGAGAACGTCGCATTGAATAAAAATTAAGAGGTGTTGCATAAGACAATCGTGACGTCACTTAGGATTAAATTTATGAAGTAGTTTCTCACATTGCATGCTTTTATTATTTTCATTAAAAAGTTCTATAACTAAGTAATACTTTTTATATTTGTATATTTATTAATTATATTATTTATCTACATGAATTTTATAATTTCCATATAGTTTCTTTAACCCATCGGGATATGATGGGATATTCGAAAATGCAACAGTTGTCTGCGGGCTTTGCTGGAGAGAAACCCATAACGCTAGTGGGCCCAATTACGACATAAACGTGTCATTTAAGCGTTCTTCACACTGCTTTCCAGCGTCGCTTTGTAAATTACTTTAAACATTTGTTACTAACCATTATCACAAGCTATAAAAAATAAAATAAAGAAACAGCCGAATACACTAAGCATTTAAGTATTTATGTAAGAAGTGTTACGTAAACAATTGATATTAACGTTTGTTAATGACTATTGCTAAAGGGATATTAAGAACGAGAAAACTATTTAGCATTCAAAAAGCAACCATTTAAGGTAAAGCAAACTTTAGGTATATAAATTATTTTTTTAATTACGAACTATTGCTATAATCTCATGAACTGATCTAGTTTGGATTTGGATTGACACAAAATTTAAAAATTATAAATTAACAATAAAAACTTATGATTTAGTGGGTTTAAGTATATCGTAATATTTTTACAGAATTATAAGATCCCTCTAAATTTATAATTTTAAATTATACTCTAATATTTATGTCACTATAAAAATCTTAACGTAATTCTTTTTCACTTTTTTCCCATACTACTGAGAACGACTAATCACTTCGCATCATCCACTCCTCACTCATCTTATTACTCTATATAAGATAACCAAATCCTCACTTCCACTCCCCTCCTTTTCACTTTCTCCAACACTCAGCTCCAACACCAAAACCACACCTCTTCCCACCGCCCACCACCACCGGAAAATCTCAAACATGTCAGTGAAGGAGTGTACCCACCACAAGGACAGAAAAAAAAAACTTATCCGGCGACTCTGCGCCGGAATTCTCATCTTCCTCTTCGTTATCCTATTAACCATCCTCCTTATCTGGGCCATTCTTCAACCGAAAAAACCCCGTTTCATTCTCCAAGACGCCACCATCTTCAATTTCAACGTTTCTGCCCCCAATATCTTCTCCACATCAATCCAAGTCACAATTTTCTCCCGTAACCCCAACGACAATATCGGCGTCTACTACGAAAAAATGCACGTATACGCCAATTATCATAATCAGCAAATCACTTATTATACTCGAATTCCTTCAGTTTATCAAGGTCATAAGGACGTTAATATTTGGTCGCCGTATGTTTCTAGTAATAACGTTCCGATTGCTCCTTATAATGGGCCTGATTTAAAACAAGACCAGCAAAACGGTGGCGTTTGGCTTGATTTTAAAATTGACGGTCGTGTGAAATGGAAAGTTGGGACGTTTACTTCTGGGCATTATCATTTACATGTGAGGTGTCCGGCTTATGTTCCGTTCGGGAACAATCTTGGAGACGGTGGAATCGTCGTCGGAAATAACGCCGTTAAGTATCAACTTGCCCGGAGCTGTGATGTGAGTGTTTAATTTGAAGATGGTGAAGAAGGGGAGTTTATTGCCTCTGAAATGGAAGTCTTTAATTATTTCTCTGTTTTAATTTTTGGACCAACTTTTATTTTTATTTTTTCCTGCAATTTATACTTTTTCTTTGTTCTTAATCTTTGGTCCTATAAAGTTGAACTGTACATTTTGCTAAAGAATAATATTGGGGAAGTTCAGTATCTTGTAAGTAGTATTGATATTCGGATTATGAAAAACTTATATACTACATAAATTACAATAGTTGTTTCTTCTCATTATCATTAATTAGAAAAGTGAAACAATTGTGCCAGTGGTACCAAATTGTCATTTTTCTCTCATTTTCATGCATTTAAAGTTTTTGTTACTCATGCTTCCTTTTTTTCTTTTAAAAAAAAAATTATAAGAGAAGTTTTTGATTTCCTATTATGTACGTAGATTGATTAAGATAGAGAATTCAAAAGAAGTTACTAAAAAGAAAAAAATGTACCCTTTTTTTTCGTTTAACAATCTTATATTCTTTTTGATATGACTGTCTCTAATTTGTGCTACTTACATAAGGAACTATATTTATTACGACTAGTCTTGTCCTATTACTCGTGCTTACTTGACTTTTAATTTTCTCGAATTTTATTTTTAATTAAAATGTTCATCGGTTAATTAAAATCTTAGACCACAAGTAATGGCTTTTCGATTTGCCAAGGTTTCTAAGGACTGGTGAATATTGGATCATGTGAGCCGTTATGGGTTTACTCTTATTACTTGAAAGTTTACTCTACTCTGCTTTTATTTCTAATTATTTTGTTTATCGATAATGCCATTTCTTATGTGAAGAAGTAAGAATTTGCACTCGGAAACTTAAATACTCCTATCAATTTTAATAATTGTTTCTTTTCATTAGAAGAAGTGAATAATTGTCGCAGTTGTACCCAAGTTATAATTTCCTCTCACTTTCTAACATTCAAAGTTCTTATTTTATTTTTTTAATTTCTCATTCTTACTTTGGGAGTTTGATTTTTTTCTCTTCTCTACTTTTTCTTAATTAAATTGTTCCATGATTTAAATCTTAGACCATAAGGAATGGCTTTAATTTTGCCAAATTTTGAGGGGTAGGTAAATGGGATCATGTGACCTGTTTTAGTTAGCCTAGAAATATAGAGAAGGTGCCCTCCATGTGCTTTATATAAGTTCCTGTAGTGGCTGATTTAAACAGTTTACCAAACTTAATGACTTGTTTCTTACGTCTTTTTCTTTCCTTTCTCACAATTCAATGACTTTGACACTTGTGGTTGAAGGTTCTCGGGGAAAAAGATCATAAGTACTGAATTAGAATCTCACACAATTAGTTAGTTTCAAGATTTTTTTTTCTAAACACTATTAATTCTCTACTGGTTTAAAAACAACTATATTTTGAAACTTTAAAAACCCTTTAAATGAAGGGCTTTACACTGGATGTAATTTTAATTAACTAGGAGCCAGCAGTCACATAATTTTTGTACTTAAAGAAGGTGCAAAACAATGTGAACAAGCATAGTTGGTAGGTTAATTATTATGAGGTAGAGTGTCTTAATTAGTTGGAAAGAGTATACCTCATGTTTATAGAATTGATTATCAGATTGATAAGATTATATGTCGCGTTATGTCATTGGACGAAAGTGAAAGGCACTAGCAAAAAGTAGTTGGTATAACATTAGAGGATTATTTACCGTAATATAAATTTATTTTCCCGTAAAATGGTACAGTTGAATTTATACGTGATTTCTAGACAAATGAACTAATTTGATCCTGAAATAATACAATAATTGAAGAAATGTACAATATTTAGCCTTAAAATGTAGATGAAACAACAGAGATGATAGTTCCGGAAACAAGGTTTCAGACACAGCCATGATAAGATCAAAATGAGGGAAAGTAAGATTGTATTAAGCTTTGTATAGAATATAGTGTAAGTTTAGCCAGAGAATTTGTGTCCTTTACAATGATAACTGAGCTCACTATTTATAGCTGTGTCTAGGGAAGGAGGTCCTAGGATACTTTAACATCAATTTCGAGAGTCATTGATGAAAATATAACGGTGAACATAAATATCAAATTCTTTGTAACGGGTCGTCGCTCTTAATGTTGTAGAATACTTCTTATTAAATGCTACCGGGCGCAGAGCATTTAATGCACATTTATAAACGTTTTTCCTTTAGGTGACAAGCGAAATGACTACGTTCGATTTTCGGCCGTCCCCGTCTTGGGTTCCTCGTGTCTTTCCTTTAGATGACCACGAGTCATATCATATTTCACTCTATACAGATAGTCCCCTTGCTTTCCGGTGACATAACTTTGTGTTATCGGAAAGTTGGTAGAAACACTCTTTTGCTGGGAATTACTATAACTTCCTCTGAAGGCTTTTGACAGTTGATTAGAAGCACGTCTCTCTGCATTTAATGCCTCAAACATGCGTCATTCCATAATTCAGCACAACTTTTGCCAATTATCGAGTTAATCATTGCCATGAATTTAGTTGCCAAAATTTTACTTATAGGCATCATTCTTTTTCTTTGCACTTCATAATTTCTCGAGCTTCTAACTTGCATTTTTGTTCTCCATCTTTTCTCCAATTCTCTTGAAACAAAAAACTTTTCCTTCATATTCAATGTTTCTTTCTCCAAGCGTGCTGGTTCTTCAAAGAACAAGAATAAAGCAAGGACTCTGCTCCTCCAACGGTGGGTTCCATTATCTCAAGAAGACTCAATAGCTCAAAGGACTTTGAAGAGAAATTCCCTACTGCTAACCCTCGTACATGGGTAGTTAGTAGGTACCCTTCTTCCATTCGTCCTTCCAGTATTCCTGCCGTGAAGGAAGACTGCCGCTGCCATGAGTTAGACATCAATGACTATGATGCCGAAATTGATAAAGCCTGAGAGCTTGAGTTGGCTGCTAAAAATGGACTTCCGGCACAGTCTGATGCTCCTGGTTCTTTTGGCTTCGATTTCGAGTTTTCGGGAACTGAAGAGGAATCAGAGAGCGACGATGCTGAAAACCAGACCGGGGAAAACGTCGATCTATCGGTGGACCCATCTACTTCTCCCGGGGATGCAGACACTTCTCTTCCTCCTGGTTCTGGAGACACTGCAGTTTAGCTTTTCTTTTCTTTTTTTCATTTTGTACTTTTACCGTTTTGGAAAGTTCTTGTAAATAAAGACATATTTTTGCTCAAGTATTATTTGAGTTTTACTTTCGTTTAAATATACATGCAAGTCTTTAACCTTTGTACTGCACGTTTTTTCATTCGCACTTTACTATGTGTAGTCTCGGATACATTTTCCTCGAAGCACTTTTGTTCCAAGAATTAACCCTTTTACGTGAGGGTTTCTATAAGTATTTGCGTAAGTTTACTTTTTTCATCCTTTCTTGTACGTCTTCAGGTGTATTTTTCCTTGAAGGCATTTTGATTCCGGGCACATATTCTTCCGAAACCAATCCTTTAACGTGAGGGTTTTCATAAGAGAGGGCCCTCTTATATTTATGATGCTCTTGAAGAGGACGTCTCCTGTTCATTACGGCACTAACATTTGAAGTACTTGATTAACTTTCAAATGACAAAGTTAGTTCATCGTTCAAACAAGAAACAAGATAAAAACAAAAGGATTTCATTTCATATAATTACTTCTATTTTCAAAAGTACACAAGCATTTATTATGCTAAAAATAAATTGTCATATTAATTGTGGGTATGTTGTACAACTTGTTTCCGTATCCTCATATCATTCTTTGGCGTGACAGTCAATGTTGCTGTATCCTCATATTATTCCCCCTAGTGTTCGAATGCGAAGAATGCGAATTGGAACACTGGAAGTCTTGTGCCTTCAAAGATTCCACCAATGAATTGCTAGATAATCCTTAACTCGGCAACATACCTTACTTCCCCTTAGGAATCCATGCTATCAAACAAAAGACTATCTAACAATCTTCTAGTGGTTTGTGCTCGTGAATGGTTCGGTAACCTTTGTTCGGTAGCAAACTTAACTTCCAAGTGGGAATTTGCAATCGAGCCGAAGATTATCTAACCGTCCCCGAGTGGAAACTTGTTTGTTTGCCTTGCTATCAAAGGTCTTATTGCTGTTGTCTTCGTAGTATGCTTTCTATCGCGGCCTCATTAAAAACGTTGCCAGAAAAACCCAATTGGGACAAAAACTGAATAAAGGGAAAAATAGTGCAGCACATACTTTCCGCTTGAATAATGTTCATCAGCAATAATATCTTTTGAGGTGTGCCACGTTCCAGTTGCTAGGAAACCTGTCTCCATTCTGGTTCTCCAACTCGTATGAACCTTTCCCAGTGATAACTAAAATCCGGTAGGGACCTTCCCACGTTGGACTTAGCTTCCCCGTATTGAGTTCCCGGGTATTTTGGGTTACTTTCCTCAGAACCAAGTCTCCTACTTTGAAATAAACGGAGGTTGGTTCTTCGATTATAATATCGCTCCACTCTTTGCTTTTGAGTTGCCATTCTTACACGCGCCAAGTCCCTGCGGTCCTCGAGTAGTTCCAAGTGATTAATATTGTTTCATCGTTTAACTCTTCATCTGCCCAAAAATATCTCAAAGTGGGTTCACCCATTTCTACCAGGAATAGGGCTTCAGCACTGTACACAAAGGAAAAAGGAGTTTCTCTTGTGCTCGATTTGGCCGTTGTTCGGTAGGCCCATAGAACTCCGGCCAATTCTTCAGGCCATTTGCCTTTTGCTACTTCCAACCTTTTCTTGAGGTTATGAATAATCACTTTGTTTGTTGACTTCGCTTGACCGTTTGCACTCGGATAATAAGGAGAAGATGTGATCCTCTTTATCTTTAAATCTTCGAGGAACTTTGTAACTTTTGCACCGATAAATTGTGGCCTATTGTTGCATGCTATCTCTTTTGGTATTCCGAACCTTCAAATTAATTCCCATAGGAAATCGACCACTTCGCGTTCTCCGTTCTTCTGATAAAGACTTGCTTCCACCCATTCAGAAAAATAGTCAGTCAGAATTAAAAAAAAACCTTACCTTTTCGGGAGCCGGCGGTAGCGGTCCCACGTTGTCCATCCCCCATTTCATGGACAACCATGGGGATAGAGCTGAATGTAAGGGTTCTGCCGGTTGGTGTACTAGTAGTGCGTAGTGTTGGCACTTATCACATTTTCATACGAAGTCTTTAGCGTCTTGTTCCATGCGAGGCCAGTAATATCCTACCCGTACCAACTTCAGCACCAAAGAATCTACGCCCGAATGATTGCCGCATATCCGTTCGTGGACTTCTCTCATGACATAATTAGCTTCTGACGCTCTTAAGTACTAGGCCAGTGGGCCTTGGAGGGATTTTCTATACAATTGGACTCTCTTGAAGCTATAACGTGCAACTTTTGCGCGTAACGCCCGTGATGCTTTGGGGTCTTCGGGCAACTTCTCGTGTTCGAGATAGTCGATTATTTCATTTCTCCAGTCCTAGACCAAACTAGTCAAATTTACCTCATAGTAACCACGTATCCAGGATTCAGTTCATCAGTTGCACTACCGTCCCTGACTTTGATCCCTTTATTTCTGTCGATGATCCTAAGTTTGCTAATGCATCCGCTTCTGCGTTATCCTCCCTTGGGATATTAATAATGGCCACTCCCAGAATCGTGCCAAAAGAGTCTGGACTGTTACCATGTATTGTTGCATATGTTCTTCTTTGGTATCAAAGATCCCGTAAACCTGATTTACCACTAGCTGCGAGCCACAGTTGGTTTCGATAATCTCGGAATCAAGTCCCCGGGCCAATTCGAGCCCTGCAGTCAAAGCTTTATATTCTACTTTATTGTTAGTTAAAGGGATTTTTTTGATGGCTTGCCTTAAGGTTTCCCCCAAAGGTGTGATTAAGACTATTCCGAGTACGAACCCTTTTACATTGGAAGCTCCGTCCATAAATAAGGTCCAAACTCCCGATGTCGATTACGACACCATTACTGCCTCCTTGGTTGCCAGAGGCAGAAGTCCCAGACTGAAATTGGCCACAAAGTCAGCCAAGACTTGCGACTTAATTATAGTACTTGGTTTATATTCTATGTCGAATTCACTCATTTCGATGACCCATTTGGCCAATTTTCCTGAGAGCTCGGGTTTATAGAAGATGTTCCGCAAAGGGAGAGTAGTCACCATAGCTATTGGGTGGTATTGAAAGCAGGGCCTTAGCTTCCGAGCGTCGACTACGAGAGCTAAGACCAGTTTTTCCAAATGTGGGTAGCGAGTTTCTGCTCCCGTTAAAATTTTGCTAACGCAATAAATGGGAAATTGCATACCTTCGTCCTCTCAGACTAAAACCGTACTTATATCAACTTCTGAAACCGCGAGGTAGACTAGAAATGTTTCACCTTCTTTTGGTTGTGAGAGCAATGGAGGGCTTGATAAGTACTTCTTCAGGTCCCTCAAAGCCTGCTGGTACTCCGCTGTCCATTTGAAATTACTTTTCTTTGAGCAGTGTGAAGAAGCGATGACCCTCTTTTCGACGATCAGGAAATGAACATGTTCAAAGCTTCTAGTCTTCCAGTGAGCCTTTGGACTTCAGTTACATTCGACAATTAATCCGGGATATCCTCTATGGCCTTGATTTTGTTGGGCTTTACCTCAGTTCCCCTTTTGAGACCAAAAATCCCAGAAACTTACCAGAACTGACCCCGGAAGCACACTTCTCGGGATTATAATTTCATGTTATGCTTCCTCAGGATGTCGACTGTTTCGTGCAAATGCTTAAGGCGGTCATCTGCATTCAAAGACTTAACAAGCATATCGTCTATATAAACATCTATAGTCTTTCCTATTTTCTTTTCAAACATCTTATTTACGAGCCGTTGATAAGTGGCTCCGGCGTTTTTCAACCTGAACGGCATCACATTGTAACAACATGTACCACAATTCGTTATAAACGAAGTCTTTTCCTGATCTACCAGATTCATATTGATTTGGTTATACCCGAAATAAGCATCGAGGGAACTCATTAACTCGTGCCCGGCCTTGGCACTAGGAACGAGTCTTTCGGGCACGCTTTATTAAGATCTTCATAGTCTACACACATGCAAAATTTATTGTTCTTCTTAGGAACCACTACTACACTGGCTAGCCTGTCGAGATGTCTTACCTATCAGATCGAACTGATATTAAGCAAACGGGTTACCTCTTCTTTGACGTATTTATTCCTGGCCTCGGCAATATGGCGTTTCATTTATCTTACAAAAGGTATGTTGGGATCCAAACTTAGCTTGTGCACGGCTGCTTCCGTCAGGATACCTGTCATATCCTCATGCGACCATGCAAAACAATCGTCATTAAATTTAAGGACTTCAATAAAACCAAACCTGAGCTCTGGGTGCAGTCCTTTCCCCAAATAGAATTTTCTTTCTAGGAATTCTTCGACCAATGCAACTTGTTCCGGTTCCCCCGTCATGGACTTCGTTGCGTCGGCCTCTTCTAAAGCTTGGAAATATCTCGACACCTAATAATGCTCTTACAACTTTGCTCCCAGGCTAACTGATAAGTGAGGATTTTGACTACTTATTAGCGCCTTTTTGCTTTTGTTTTAGTCCAAAAGCATTGAATTGTGTTCCCAAAACTAATGAAAAGTGCAAAGTTGTAGTAATGTTGGAAGTTGGAGTCCCAAAATGAAATCCGACTTAAAAAAGAGTAGTCCGAGCTCAAGGCAGCAAAAGGGTACCGAAGCATACAAAGTGCGGTCCGCAAAAGAAATTGCGGTCCGTATAATTTCATATGCGGCCGCAAACAACAAAGGAAATCCCAGTAGACTTTTGAGTAAACTGCGGACCGTACAGGAATTGTGCGGCCGGAAAAGAAGAGCTTGATATCAACTTCAGAAGGTGTGCAAATTTCCAAATTCCAAGTCCCTCAAAATTGCGGACCGCACAAGAATTGTGCGGCCGCAGGAGAAGTGCCTTGCGGCCGCTGACATAAAAGTATGGATTGCAGAAGACTAGGTTGTGGTCGAAGAAATGTTGTCTCGTGGCCGCAGTTCAGAATTGTGCGGTCGCAGAATCCCAGCTCCTGCAAGATGAAGGATTCTATGGACCGCACATGAATTTGTGTGGCCGCAGAACCTACCGAAGGGCATTTTTATCCAAAATTTCCAGCCTTGTATAAATAGACGAGTTTCATAAAATTAGGTCAACTTTTGACATCAGCAAGTCCTGTGACCGTTTTTCTTTGCCTTTTTTGAAATTTTCTATATTTTAGAGTATTTACTATAAATTTTATCATTTTAACTTTACAATATGAGTTTAATTAGATTTTTTTCTTTTATTTCTTCAACTTAAAGCATGAGTAGCTAGATTTTTACTAAGGTTGTGACCCAACCCTAGTGTGTAAACCTTATGGGTATCTAATTTAGTGCTTGTTTATGATTGTGTATTTATTATTAGCCTTGTTTATACTTTAATTTGTGGAATTAATGGTTGCAAACTGTAGTTTATGCCAATTTGACTTAGTCTCTACTTGAGAAAGAGAGACCTAATCTAGAAAAACTTGGCTAACAAGAAATTTAGTCAATCGAGAGGTTGATTAACCCAATTAAATGGTTCAACCTAGAGATTGTAATAACTCGACTTAAGCTTCTATCAACCGTTTTGTGTGATACTCATTTGGACTTGAAAAAGTCAAATTGGACAAAACCACTATGACCGAGAGGTATTGAGTGGGCATTTGAGAGTTGATAGGTATAATACACCTCGATCAGCAAAACAAGCATTAAGATTTTTATCCCATTAGGCGAACACCTAGGTGATGGTCATAGCCCTAGGATTTTTAAAAATTTAAAAAACAACAAAAATAATTATCCTAGTATTATTTCTTTACTTTGAAATCTTTAGTTTTAAAACAGAAATAGCAGCAAAATCTTTTTGTGGAAGTGCAAATTAAGATAGTTCAAATTCACGCATTAGAATATATACTCCTAACTCCTATTTAGCTCCTTGTAGATCCGATCCCCATTCTTTGTTGGGTTACTATAATTGCAATCAACCACTTCATACCTTGTTTTGAGGTGTACATTGTGCGTGATGGTCAATTTTTGGCGCCGTTGCCGGGCAGTTACTAACCGTGTTAGCTATATATTTGGGTGTCTTTTTGGAATATCTTCTTTTTCTTCCGTGTTACTAATGTGTTGGAAAATTGTAGATTCAACCATGGCAAACAATGAGCTCGGAAATATTGATTTGGGGGATGTGGACATTGACGATGATCAGGAGGATGAGGTTCATCTTGAACCTCAATCCAATAGAAGAGGCCGAGTGCCTCACGATAATGTGCCCATTCCACCCCCACCTCCACCACTAGCGGCACCACACCATGTGTTTCCTTATGAAGGATATGCAAGCGCAATAATCCCGCCCCGTATTAGGGCTGAAAACTTTCAAATAACCAATGTGATGCAACTTTGCTCGAGTAGTGAGGCTTCTTCATCGGTACTCTAGGTCAAAATGCATATAAAGATTTGAAGGGGTTTGTGGACACGTGTTGAGGGAGTAAACAAATAAATGTCTCCGAGGATGCGTTGAGGCTAAGACTTTTTCCTTTCTCTTTATGGGGGAAAGCTTTAGATTGGTTGGAACGTTTGCCGAACCATTCTATTCACACTTGGGATGAATTGGCGGAAAAATTTATTTCTAAGTACTTCTCTCGGGCATATGGCTACACTTAGAGATGAAATTCTAGAATTCAAGCAAGAGCCTAATGAACCACTACATGAAATATGGGAGTGATATATAACAATGGTTAAAGAATGTCCTAACAACGATATAACGAAGAACATGATTCAATAAACTTTCTATTATGGGATCAACCCAATCAACCAATGTGTAGTGAATCAACTTGCCGATGGGAACTTCATGACCATGCCTTATGCGGAGGCGTGTGAGATCTTAGATGAAATGGCGGACACATCATCGACATGGAAATCTCGGGCTAATGTTCCACAAGGTGATCCCAACATGATTCACCTCTACAAAGAGTTGCATGACCATAGGAAAGCCATAGCAGAATTGATTACCACCATTAATCAACTAGCAAAGGCTCAACTTTAATAAATGCAAAATCCTACGCAAGTCAATTCCATAGAGGGAGTAAACATGATGGTGAACAAATGGAAAACTAAGGGTACACAAGTTCAACAACCAGTGAACAATTTTATGCAAGAAGATAGTGGGTTTGATCAAGATGTTTCTTGCAATGACCAAGAAGAGGAGGTGCAATATGTGAACAACTTTCAAGGGTAATGAAATAATTTTCCAAGGCCCAAATCAACAACAATGGCGACCTCAAAACAATCAAGGCAATTGGAATTCTAACAACCAAGGTAATTGGAGTGGTTGAAACAATCAACAGAATTGGCATAACAACAACAATCAAGGAAGTTGGAATGAAAATAATCAAGGTAATTGGGGTGGTAACTATCAAGGTGGATGGAACAATAATCAAGGCAATAGGGGTCAGGTTTTCAAAGGACCCCGATGTATCAACAATCGAGCAACCCACTTCCTCATCCTTCCCATGGCCCTAGTTCTTCCAATAATGAAATGGGGCGTATTGAGAACATGTTCAAGCAAATGATGGAGAAGAATGTCGATTCCGATGCTCAACTTGCCTCACACAACACATTGATCCGCAACTTAGAATTGCAAATAAGGCAAATCTATCAAGCTCTAAATTCTCGTTCTAAGGGGGCACTACCAAGTGACACGGTGGTGAACCCAAAGGGTGAGAACAACACGAGGCATGCCGTGGCCGTTATTACAAGAAGTGAAAAGGGTGTGAATGCACCCACCTCAAGTCAAAGGAAACTTGTGGATGATGAGAAAGTATTACAAGAATAAGAGATCCCAAACAATGTGGTGCAAGCGGATTGATATTGATGACAATGTGGAAGAGACTCAAGAGGAAGTGAACCAATCTAGGGATCACGTTACTGACATACCGAAACTGATAGTGCAAAAGGCTAATGCACCACTGCCTAAGCCTCCTCCTCCATATCATCAAAGGCTTGCCAAGAAAAATGGTGAGAATAAATTCAAAATATTCATTGACATGATGAAGAGTCTCTTGATTAATGTGCCATTACTTGAAGCTTTGGAAAAAATGCCCGGTTATGCAAAGTTTATGAAGGATTTGGTGACAAAGAAGCGGTCGATGAATTTTGAAACTATCAAAGTCACTCATCAAGTGAGTGAAATTGTATATTCAATGGCTCCTAAATTGGAAGATCTCAGTGCTTTCATAATCCCTTATACCATCAGAAGTGCCGAGTTTGCTAAAACTCTTTGTGATCTTAGGGAAAGTATTAATTTGATGCCCTATTCAGTTTCAAGACTTTGGAAATTGGGCAACCAAGACCCACATCTATGAGATTAAAAATGACCGATCTTACCATGAAGAGACCATTGGGAGTGATTGAAGATGTATTGGTTCGTGTTGACAAATTCATTCTTCCGGCAGATTTTGTCATTCTTGATTGTGAAGTGGACTATGAGGTGCCGATTATTCTTGGAAGACCTTTCCTTACTACGGGAAAGGTTCTTGTTGATGTGGAAGCTAGAGAACTCACTTTCCAGGTGGATGATGAAAAGGTGATATTCCACGTGTGCAAATCTATACGGCAAACTAATAACAATGAAGTGTATTCTTTTGTGGACTTGGTGACCGATGTGCTTGTTGATGATACAGGTGCCACGATCAATGTGGGTGATATATTAGAGGCCATCTTGCTCAACTTTGATGATGACGAGATGGATGTCTTTATGGAATATGTGAATTCTTTGCAAGGAATGGAGTCATATAACTATGCACCCCGAAAACTCTCTGTGGATCTTGAAAATAGGAAAACTTCTCCTACAAAGCCTTCAATTGAAGAGCTTCTGACCTTGGAGTTGAATCCATTGCCTCTACATCTTTGGTATGAATTTCTTGGCCCTTGTTTTACTTTACCGATTATTCATTCCTCTTGTTCTAAGAGGAGGAAGGCTATTGGATGGACATTGGCAGATATTGGGGGAATAAGCCCCGCATTTTTCATGCACAAGATCAACTTGAAAGAAGATACCAAACCATCTATTAAAATCAAAGGAGACTCAACGAGGCTATGTAAAAAGTGGTCAAAAAGGAGATTATCATGTGGTTGGCTGTCGGGGCGGCCTACTCCATTTTCGATAGTTTGTGGAATTTGCCGATGCAATGTGTCCCAAAGAAGAGCGGGATGACGGTGGTCACCTATGATAAGAATGAGTTGTTTCCCACAAGAACGGTTACCGGGTGGAGAGTGTGTATAGACTATCGCAAGCTCAACAAAGTCACAAGGAAGGATCACTTTCCATTTCCTTCCTTGACCAAATGCTTGATAGGTTGGCCGTCCGTGCTTTTTAGATGGATATTTGGGCTATAACCAAATCCTTATTGCTCCGGAAGATCAAGAGAAAATAACTTTTACATGTCCCTATGGTATTTTCGCATTCAAGCCGATGCCATCTGATTTATGTAATGCACCAGTGACTTTTCAAAGGTGTATGATGGTTATCTTCACAGACATGGTGGAGGAATACCTTGAAGTTTTCATGGATGACTTCTCGATGGTTGGGGATTCCTTTGATGATTTCTTGGAAAATTTGGATAAAGTATTGGCAAGATGTGTAGAAATGAATTTGGTGCTAAATTGGGAGAAGTGTCATTTCATGGTCAAGGGAAGACATTTCCCTTGGCCACAAGATCTCTAAGAATGGCATTGAAGTCGATAAGACAAAGATTGAGGTGATTTCTAAACTTTCACCTCCAACTTTGGTGAAAAGCGTGCAAAGTTTCTTAGGCCACACGGGGTTTTACCGACGTTTCATCAAGGATTTATCTAAAGTGGTGAACCTGTTGTGCAAGATTTTAGAGAAAGATGCTAAGTTTCACTTCAATGATGATTTCATGAGAGCCATTGAATTGTTAAAGTCCAAGTTGACAACTATTCCCATTATCACCGCTCCTAATTGGAGTATCCCTTTTTGAGCTCATGTGTGATGTTAGTGACGTAGCGGTTGGAGCTGTTTTGGGGCAACAGATCAACAAGATTTTTCATCTTGTCTACTATGCTAGTAAGACCATGAATGGTGCCTAAATAAACTACACCTTTACATAGAAAGAGCTTCTTGCCATTGTGTTTGCAATTGAGAAGTTCCGCCCGTATTTGATGGGTGCGAATGTTATTGTCCACACAGATCATGTGGCACTTTGCTATCTTATGAGCAAGAAAGATTCCAGAGCTCGGTTGATGATATGGGTGCTTTTGTTGCAAGATTTTGATATTGACATCCAAGATCGAAGAGGAGTGAAAATAAAGTGGCGGACCACCTATCTCGTTTGGAGGAGGAAGGGAGGCTGCAGGATGACCTTGAAATCAATGACTCCTTCCCCATGAGCAACTCTTGGCTATTTCAATAAACGAGGTGCTATGGTTTGCGGATCTAGAAAATTTCTTTGTGTGTGGAATTATCAGGGATGAGTTCTCTTCAAACCAAAGAAAGTAGCCCAAAGGGGATTGTCAAGATTATTATTGGGATGAGACATTCCTTTTTCGGATTTATACGGATGGGGTAATTAGAAGATGTATACCAGAAGAAGAGCAAAGTGATATTCTTGGGGCTTGTCATTTTTCGCCCTATGGTGGTCACTATGGTGGAGCAAGAACGGCGGCCAAAATGCTAAGTTGCGGTTTCTATTGGCCCATTCTTTACAAGGATGCAAGTGATTTAGTGAAAAGATGTGATGAATGTCAAAAGGTTGGTGGAATCTCGAAGAAGAATGAAATGCCTCTCACTAGTATTTTAGAGATTAATATATTTGATGTGTGGGTATTGATTTCATGAGTCCTTTTGTGAGTTCTTGTGGAAACACCTACATCTTGGTCTCGGTTGATTATGTGTCTAAATGGGTTAAGGCCATTTCTCTACCCAACAATGAAGCGAGAAGTGTAGTGGTGTTCTTGAAGAAGAATATTTTCACAAGATTTGGTACTCCGCGGGCTATCATAAGCGATAGGGGTCGCATTTTTGCAGCAAGGCCTTTGACACTTTACTTAGCAAGTATGATGTTACTCATAAAGTTACGACTCCTTATCATCCACAAGCTAGTGGTCAAGTGGAAGTCTCCAACTAATTGATAAAGAGTATCTTTTCCAAAACAATGAATGCTAATCAGATGGATTGGTCCAAGAAGCTCGATGATGCATTACGGGCTTATCGAACGGCTTACGAAACACCTATTGGAATATCTCCATACCGGTTGGTGTTCGGAAAAGCTTGTCATCTCTCGGTGGAACTTGAGCACAAAGCCATATGGGCTCTAAAGAAGTTGAATCTTGATTGGGATGTAGCCGCTAATTGATGGTTGCACATTTGAATGAATTCAATGAGTTTCGGTACCATGCTTATGCAAGTTCGTCGTTGTACAAAGAAAAGGTGAAATATCTGCATAACAAATACATTTGGAACAAAGAGTTCAATGTGGGTCATCTTGTTCTGGTGTTCAACTGACGGTTGAGGATGTTTCCCGGAAAGCTAAAGTCTAAATGAAGTGGTCCCTTTGAACTTGTGGGTGTGACGCCTTTTGGTGCACTAGACATGAAGAACAAAAATAATGAGGTATTTTGAGTCAATGGTCACTGGGTGAAGCACTATTTGGGAAAAGTTTGCGATGGCCACGTTGTGGGAGTGATTCATTTCAAATGATGGTAATCTGCACCGTGCCGCGACGTTAAATCAAGCGCTTCTTGGGAGACAACCCATGTTTCTTTTTCTTTTCTTTTCTTCTTTTATAGTTAGGTATTATCTTTTATGCTAACTGGATTTGAAGTCAGTTGCAGGGATGAGTGTACTTTACAGAAATTGTGCCCCGAAAATTGGTTAAGTGTGGCAAGAATTGCGGACCGCAATTCTATTGTGCGGACCACATAATTATGGTTGCTATAGCAAAAGGTGCTTTGCGGCCGCACAATTACATAGTGGACTGCAAAAATTGAAGGTGAAAAATGACAACTCTCTGAAGTTGGTCTATCAGAAAAATGCCCAATCTGTGGCCGCAAGACAAATTCTCGGTCCGTAACAAAATCTGTGGCTGCACACCAAATTTTGCAGACTGCAAAACGTAAGGGCAACTGGGCCCTCAGGTAACAGAGTGCGGACCGCAATTGGAATTTGAGGGCCGCACTCATGTCTCTTTCCCTTTGTAGAAACAGTTTGGTATAAATAGATAGGCTAGGGCACTGTTCCCCATTTCCCTCTCTAAGCTCACAAATTGCAACAACTTGAAATTTCTTGTTAAATTCTTTGCTTACAAGCCTAGCAACTATTGATCACTCATCTCTTGGACTATTCATATATGGTATGATTCATCATCTTGTTAATTTCTTTTAATGTTTAGATTTTTAGTGAAATTTTAGAGCATTTATCTGTTGAATCTATTTGAACAATCTTGTGGGGTAAATATGTAGTGGGTAGACTGAAAAAGTTCTCTAAGGGGAATGGGTAAATCGATTTTCATGCTTCGATGTTGTTTCCATGTCAAAAGTGTGAAAAAATTTCAAGCCCTAGTAAAAATGACCTTTCGTTCGTAATTGGGTGGAATCTGCGGCTACACAAGTAATTATGCAGTCTGCAGAAGTTAAAGTCTAAGGTACTTTAGTAAGGCATGGTCCTGTGGCCACAATAACAGATGTGCAGATCGCAGAAATCCCATTGCGGCCTCAGAAAAACTTAATTCCTGTGATCTGAGAGTTGTCAAATTGGTGACTCTCAAGTGCGGCCGCAAGATAATTTGTGCGGACCGCAAAAAACTGGTTGCGGCCCTAAAACAGTCAATTCTCTGTTATCAGAGAGTTGGCATGTTGGTGGTATCTAAATTGCGGTGGCAATGAGAAACGTGCGGACCGCAATCTAATTCTAGGTCCACAAAGCAAACTTCTGCACTCCGCAAGGCCCATTCTACGGCCGCAATGAAAATTCTGCGGACCACAACTCCCTACCTTGCAAGGATGTTTCTACTTTGTTTCTCACTATATCTTCTGGTGTGTCCCTACCTTCATTTTGTGTCTGAACTTGAACTGCAACTAACAATTGCCTTTGCTTGGTATAGAAAATGGTTCGATCTAGAGGCCGAGGCGACACTTCGAAAGGAAAGGGTGACCCTTCTCGGGGACGAGGGAAGAGACCCTTGCCTAGTGCCCAATATCATGAAATCAGAAAAAAGACAACACCCGACAGAGGGAGAGGTGTAGACCTTTCCGAGACCAGTTCTTATGCCCCATCTATGGAAGTATCAGAGGGCCACTCAACCTCTGTACATGAACAACCTATTGTCCAGTCAAGGCCGCCAGAGAGGTATCAGCTCAGGGATGAGTCATCCATATCACCCAGCACTTCCGAGGGGTCGGAGAGTGCCAGTCAGGATTCTACGCCTTCTACTACACATGTCCCCCAGGAAACAGAGACATCAATTCAGGACATCCCCAATGATGGCAGAGGGGGAGATACTACTATTACCAGCCTCGAGAGGACAAAGAAGAAAGAGGTGTGGGAGGACCGATTTGTCAGTTTGACTGCCTTTACTAGTTTCCGTGAATGGTGGCTAGTGAGGTCGCTCACTCTTGAGAGGCAGTTTTAGTTGAAAGATCTTGAGAGGTCCCTGCAGTATTGAGATAGTTTCGAGAGCGCAAAGGGTGATGTGGTTTACCCAGAGCATGGTGGATGCGAAGGAACCCCTTGTCCGGGAATTTATGCCAATGTGGTGCATATAAAAAAAGGGACAAAGGTGACTAAAGTGAGGAACCTCAAGGTGCGATTTGATCAACACACATTGAACACTTACTTTTGGTTTTGATGATGTCGAGCCCAAAGAGTACTTAGAAAAATGTGCACTTAGGGATGCATCTTGGTCCTGGCTAGCTGAGATTTTAGCAGCTCCTGGGCCGCCACCAACATGGATCACAGTAGGGGTTTCTATTCACAGGAGTATATTGAGCTTTGAGGCAAAGGGGTGGTAGACCTTTGCATGCAGCCAACTAGACCTGAGCCAAAATGAGACATATTTTCCTATCCCGTGGGCAGTTCTACTGGCTTCCATCATGGTGGAGGTACCCCATCAATGTGGGAGCCATGATATTGACCGATATCTCTATGGTCGCTCAGCAAGCTGTCACATCTTACCTGTAAGAATATATGTACAACGCTAGAGGGGGGGAGGGGTGAATAGCGTTATAAGGAATAATTAAAACTTTTTGAAATATAGATAAGCAATTCAAAAGCTTTTGTGCGAAAATGAAATAGCGAGGAATAAAATGCGGAATATAAAAGAAAGCGTACACAACGATGTATAGTGGTTCACTACAACTTGTAGCTAGTCCACTCCTAAAGAAGCACTCTTGAGTATTTCACCATCATTGTTAAGCTTGCAGGTGCTTAACAAACCGTTACAACACAAACACTTGAATCACACAAGGTTTGTACAACAACCACGAACACTTGAATCACACAAGCTTCGTGAACAACAAGGAAGACTCTCTTCCTACAACAAGGGACAAATTCCCTTAAGTGTATGACAACACAAATAATCACTCAAAATTGAACTCTCATAAGAGTAGATGGAGTGAAGAAAGTTTAGCACAAGAACACAACTTTAATCTTCAAGAAAATGGCTCAATATAGCATAATTGATTATGAAAACTTGAAGCAATATATCTTATGATTTGGATGAAGTGTTGTGTTCAAATGACGTCTATGAGGCTCTATTTATAGCCCCAAAACCCCATATATCCTTTGGGGTTCTTGCCAAGCTTTTCATAAGCTTAAGCAAAAGTTTTGGGCATTAAAAATTTCTGCTCGTTTGCCAAACCATCGATGTTTATACCCTTGCCATCGATGGTGGAAAAGAACTAGCCGTTTAAGCTCCAACGGATAGGTTGCCATCGATGGTAGCCTTGTTGCCATCGATGGCGTCAGCTTGCTGGAAATTTCCAGCTTCCAGCTCAATTTTTGATTAACAATTTTATTAATTTGTAAAACCAATTATTTTGAAAATGTTTTTAGACTTGAGCCAAGTTCTTAAAAACTAAAGAAGATTCAAAATAACATCAAAACTCAAAATCAAAATCCAGACTAAAATACAACATCTTTAGTCTTCAATCTTTTTGCTTCATTGACAGGTTCCATGCATCAACTTCTATTATCTTGAAAGCTCGACTTGTAGTCACAACAAATTCCACAGCAATCTTAGTAGCTCGTCAGTGATGGTTTGTCAATTATCAAAACCTACAACAAGACACAAAGTCGTTAGTTAAGGTTTCATAAACAAGAATGTGTTTTCCAACAATTTCCCCCTTTTTGATAATGACAAACAAAGGCTGGGATATGCATTCTTATAGCAAAAAGGATTTTGATATTTAAACCAATTTGTTATAGAATTTATAAAGATTTAAAACTTGTTGTTATATCTTCCCCCTTTTATTAATATAACAATTTAAATAAAATATTCCCCCTAATTTCATGCTTCCCCCTTAATATATGCATATCATCGTATTTCTTATATAATTCTCGCTAAGATAATATCTTCCACCTTTTGGCATTAGCAAAAAGATATTATAAAAAATAGAGAAAATCATATTCATTAAGAAATATTGAAGTACAATGCATTAATATTAAAGACAAATAAAGAAGCATAATTTAAATATAAGGAAATTTAAAAAATTTAAAAATCATCACTTTCATCATCTTCTTCGTTATGCCGCATGTATTTTCGAAAATCGGCATCTAGTGTATCAACGTTTTCTGTAAGTTGAGTAAGTTGATTGCCGAAATTGAGTAGTGTGGTGTTGATTGACTCAAGAGTCACTGCAGAAGAAGAGGCTTGTGTTGAAAGTGGGAGCTCTTGATTTTGAGCTCTTTGTTGTTGTTGTTGTTCCGTAGTCCTTCAGAACGAAGCGTTCGTCACCGACCAAATTTTAATCCTTTTGGTTGTAGGACCAACATTTGTCGTTACCCCAAAACATTTGAGGATATCCATCACGACAGAAGCATAAGGGAGTGCTTCTCCCCCACGAATTGCATCAAGCATATGCATCATGATAAATTGTGTCCAATTTATCCTTGCTCCATGCAAAATAGCATGCATTATCTTTACAACTTCAACCGAGAGAATGGTATGAGAGTATTTTCTCGGTTTGAGAATGCGAGTGATAATGTAGAAGAGTAAACGGTACTCTTCATTCATGTTTGTGATGGTTGGACGACGATGTGAACGGCTTGGTTGTCCAACGACACCCAAAATGCCAAAAATGTCGCCTCGTCGAAGGTGGATCCTTGAACACCGGCGTTGAGATTTATGTCTTCGCCATCAGTCAGAAGTCCCGTGATTCCCGACAGTATTTCATGAGAGGAATATTTCCGTACCATTTACGGAGGAAACAAGATTTTCGTCGACTTGACGAAGATTAGAGTAAAATGCACGAATTAAGTCTTCGTGTATAAACTCTTGTTGATTAACTACAATGCATAAGACATTTGATGATCTTAGTGCATTGTAAAGAGTATTAAACCCTTTCAAGTCATAGTAAACTTCTCTCACAAATCTTGGAGGCAAAACGTCTCTTTTCTCAAAATTTTCTCAAAAATTTTGTAGTTCATGTCTAGTTTAGAACCATAGATAAGAACCATATTTGAACTTAGAGGAATTTCTTGGAATGGGATTTGTTGATGAAGAAGCCATTTTTATGAAGTTGAAGAATTGAAGATTGGTTGGAAACCAAAAAATGAGAAGAAGAGAGGATTTGAGCAAGTTTTGATGTTCTTGCACTTTTGAAAGAGATTTAAGGTGAGTTTGATAGTGTGAGAAGAGTAATATATAGAGTGTAGTATTAAGATGACCGTTTGGTGGTTATTTTAGTCGTTTCAAGACTTTCAAACGATCATAAACAGTCAGATTTTTCAAATTGAACTCTAATGCCATCAATGGCAAATGAAGGACCATCAATGGCGTGACCCCTCTGGAAATTTTTGTGCAATCCAGTAACGTTCCACCATCGATGGTGTCTATATAGCCATCGATGGCGCTCCTCTTCTGGAATTTGTTGTGAACTCCAGTGTTACTCCGCCATCGATGGTGCCTTTGTTGCCATCGATGGTGCCTTTGTTGCCATCGATGGAGCTTCTCTTCTGGAATTTTTTGTCAATTCCAGTGATGTTTGGACATCGATGTTTCATGTGAAAACATCGATGGTTGAGCATGGAAGTGAATATTTTTCACATTATAAGTGAATACTTTGACTAATTGAGTTCTCCCTTACTTACTAAATCACCCAAATGATGAGGAGAACCTGCAAAACAAAGTAAACGTCTCCGACGCTCAAGTTATTAATGTTCAAAAACATAATTATGCACATAATTAGATCATTGTTGAGTCAAGAATTCCAAGCTCGCCTCGAGTTCTAAAGAATGACTCTTTCACTAAAGGTTTAGTAAAGATGTCTGCTAATTGATTACGAGTTTCTACAAACTCAATTTCGACATCCCCTTTGAGAACATGATCTCTAATGAAATGATGCCGGATTTCAATCTGCTTTGTTCTCGAATGAAGAACGGGATTCTTCTTGAGACAAATGGAACTAGTGTTGTCACATATAATTGGAATGTGATCAAGACTTAGGCCGTAATCCACAAGTTGTTGTTTTATCCAAAAGATTTGAGCGCAACAACTTCCAGCGGCTACATACTCTGCTTCAGTGGTGGATAAAGCAACACTGACTTATTTCTTGCTAAACCAAGAAACTAATGAACTACCAAGCATGTGGCAAGTGCCACTAGTGCTTTTCCTATCCAATTTGCATCGAGCAAAATCAGAATCGGAATAGCCGATAAGGTGGCAGGATGAACTTTTGGGATACCAAAGTCCCACATTCATTGTGCCGATGAGGTATTTCATTATCCGTTTAACCGCGATCAAATGCGATTCTTTCGGACAAGGTTGATACCGTGTACACAAGCATACGCTAAACATTATATCGGGATGACTAGCTGTAAGGTAAAGTAGATATCCGATCATACCTCTGTATCTCTTGACTTCTACTTCTTTACCTTTTTCATCTTTGTCAAGGGTTCCCGAAGTGCTCATAGGAGTCGGCATTGCTTTGGCATCGATCATATCGAATCGTTTAAGCAATTCCTTGCAGTACTTTGATTGACAAATGAAAGTCCCCTCTTTCATTTGCTTTACTTGCAAGCCCAAGAAGAAGTTGAGCTCGCCCATCAAAAACATTTCGAACTCCTCTGTCACGAGCTTAGAAAATTCCTTGCATAAAAACTCATTAGTAGCACCCAATATAATATCGTCTACATAAATTTGTACTAAAAGGATGTTGTTGTTTTTGTTCATTATAAATAGAGTGGTGTCGACTTTTCCTCTTTTGAATCCATTATCCAAAAGGAATTTACTAAATCTCTCATACCAAGCTCGAGGAGCTTGTATAAGACCGTAGAGAGCTTTCTTGAGTTTAAAAACGTGATTTGGAAACTCAAAGTTTTCAAACACCGGTGGTTGGTCGACATATACTTCCTCTTGAATAACACCATTGAGGAAGGCACTCTTAACATCTATTTGATAAAGTTTGAAATTCATTGAAGAAGCAAATGCGAGAAGTAAGCGAATAGCCTCTAATCGTGCAACAGGTGCATATGTTTCTTCAAAATCAATTCCTTCTTCTTGATTGTAGCCTTTGGCTACTAACCTAGCTTTGTTTCTAGTGATTACACCATTTTCATCTAATTTATTTCGAAAAATCCATTTCGTACCAATTATTGTATGGCCATTGGGTTTTGGCACCAATTCCCAAACGTCATTTTCTTTGAATTGGTTAAGCTCCTCTTGCATTGCCAAGATCCAATGTTCATCATTAATTGCTTCAGAAATGGTTTTTGGTTCAATTTGTGAAACAAAAGCCATGTGTGTGATTGTGTTCCTAAGAGTGTTTCCAGTACTTACTCCTCGGTTGATGTCACCGATTACCTTGTCTAGTGGATGATCTTTAGACGTTCTCCACTCGTTTGGAAGCTCTTTTTGCTCATCATTTTGATCCTCTTGAGGTTTTTCACCATCATCCATTTTGGTATGTCTTGGACCTTCATCATCAAGATGGATTCCTTCCAATGAATTTGCAAGATCATCACAAAAATCCTTTCTCGGCAATCGAGAGTCATTTTCGGCAAAGACCACGTGTGGTGATTCTTCAATGGTTAAAGTACGTTTATTAAAAATCCTATATGCTTCGTAACGAATAACCAAGGAAGATGCCTTCATCCGATTTAGCATCGAATTTACCTAAATGATCTTTCCCATTATTATGCACAAAACATTTGCAGCCAAAAACACGAAGATGGGAAAGATTAGGCTTTCTACCTTTAAATAACTCATAAGGCGTTTTCATAAGTATTGGCCTAATACTGCACGATTTAATATATAGCTTGCAGTACTTATGGCATCGGCCCAAAAATACTTAGGAATTTTTGCCTCATTGATCATAGTTCTAGCCATCTCTTCAAGAGATCTATTTTTACGTTCCACCACTCCATTTTGTTGTGGTGTGCGTGGGGCTGAGAAATTATGATCAATTCCGAGTTCATCGCAAAAGACATCAAATTCGTCTTTCTCTAACTCTCCCTCATGATCGCTTCTAATAGCGACAATGTTGCAATTCTTTTCATTTTGAATCTTTTTAGCAAATTTTTTAAAAACATCAAATGCCTCATTTTTATGAGTAAGAAATAATGTCCATGTAAATCTAGAATAGTCATCAACAATTACAAAGACATAATAATTCCCACCAAAACTCTTTGTCCTAGAAGGTCCAATGAGATCCATGTGTAAAAGTTGTAAGGGTCTAGTCGTAGAAACTACGTTCTTAGACTTAAATGAGGACCTCACTTGTTTCCCTTTTTGACATGCATCACAAATAGAGTCGTTTTCGAACTTTATTTTTGGGATTCCAATTACTAGGTCTTTAGAAATCAATTTATTTAAATGATTCATGTTGATGTGAGCTATTCTATGATGCCACAACCATGTATCTTCATCTTTACTTATAAGACATTTAGCAATATTTGAGGAAGTGTTTTCTAAATCAACCATATAGATATTATCAATTCTGCTACCTTGTAGAATTACCTCATTATCATTAAGGCGTTCTACAGTGCAATACTTAGAATTGAAGGTCACACGATTTCCCTTGTCACATAATTGACTTATGCTCAAGAGATTATGTTTGAGACCTTTAACTAATAAAACATATAGAGGAGGAAGGATTTTTGCCTACCGAACCAATGCCGATAATCTTCCCTTTATTGTTGTCACCAAATATGACATTCCCTCCTTTTGTTGCTTTGATGTTTGAAAACTTGGATGCATCTCCGGTCATGTTCTTGGAGCATCCGCTATCAAGGTACCAAAGTATACTTGATGCCTTCAAGCACACCTGCAGTCAAATTAATGACAGGATTTAGGTACCCAAGTACTTTTGGGTCCTTTCAGGTTAGTGGCAAATGTGTGTGTGTCACTTGTAGTGAAGTGCCTATGCTTAGTATAACACGCAGGTGTAATGTGTCCTATTTTGTTACAGTAGTGACATACTACATTTGGATTCCACATATATTTCGGAGCATAATATGTACTAGGCTTATGCGAATTTTGCCTAGTTTGAACTACTTCATTTTTCCAATGGTAGTTGTTTCTAGGTTTTTCTAGTGACATAATTATTAGGCCTAGTAGTTTTCTTTCTAGGTGGTCTATTTCTAGTATTATTCTTACTAGGTTGTTTTTCTACCTTGCTTATAGTTTTGTTAAATCCTATCCCTTGTTTGGCAACATGCACATGATCAAAGAGAAGATTTAAATCCTTTTGAGACTTATTGAATTTATGAATGGTTGCCTCTACTTTTTCTATTGGATCTTTAAGGGATTTACAGGTACTACAAGGGCCATTTGGACTAGTAGGTCTATCGGCACTTCTTTTTCCAAAGAACTTGTTATCCTCTTTTAGTTGTCTATTTTCTTTGGACAATTTTTCTAGCTTCTTTTCTACGTCAACTAGTTCCCTTTTCAAAGACTTGTTTTTACTATTTATACCTACAAACTCGTTATATAATTCTTCAAAATCTTTTTGTAATTCTACAAAAGAATGAGAATCTTCGGGGAGATTAGTACTAAACTCATTGTTCTTTTGGGGAGTGTCCTTGATAGCCATGAGATAGAGGTTTGCGACTTCATCTTCGTCGCTTGACTCGTTGCCGGAGTCATCTTCCTCCCAAGACATGAAAGCCCCTTGCTTATTGTGAGGCTTTTTCTTCTCAGCTTTTGCATTTGGGCAGTGAGGTTTGATATTCCCAACTTCTCCGCATCCAAAGCATTTTGGAGGAGCATGCTTTTTGTTCTTTTGTTTCATAAATTTATGGAATTTCTTGATAACCATTCCATATTCTTCATCCTCACTGCAGAGTCCTTGGACTCCTTGGTTTTCTCTTTTGATGTTGATGATTTAAGAGCCAAGCTCTTCTTTTTCTTCTCATCACCAAAGACAATAAATTTGATAAGGTGAGTAGTTTCATAAGTGATGAGATTACCTATTAACCCGTCATAGGTTACTTTCGTGGAGGCGGTGGCTTCTTGGATTGCATCCACCTTTGATTGCCACTCCGGTTTGAGACTTCGGAGTATTTTTCTAATGATCTCTTCTTCGGAAAAGACTTTCCCAAGAGCATCAAGATCGTTGATAATATTGGAAAACCGTTCAAAGGTTTTCTCTATCTTCTCGTCGTCCTTCATCCTGAATAATTCATATTCATGGGTTAGGAGATCTATTTTAGCTTTTCGGACTTGGGACGTACCTTCGTATGTGATTTTAAGTTTGTCCCACATTTCCTTGGCAGTTTTGCATCTTGAATTCTTCCGGTAGTCATCCGAATTTACTGCATAATATAGCATGTTGATAGCCCGTGCATAAAATTCAACATTTCTTATGTCAATATCTGTGTATTCCCTTTCTGGTTTGGGAACCATTTGCACACCAACTTTTGTGGTGATTGGTTCCTCACCATTCTCAATAATTTGCCATAATTTGAAATCTGTGGCTCGTACGTATATCCTCATACGTTCCTTCCAATAGGTGTAGTTTTTTCCGTCAAAGAGAGGTGGTCTCGACGTGGATTTTCCTTCACCTATTCCTGCATACAAATTTCTAGAAGAAGCCATTTGATCATTTTCTCTACCGGTTAAGGTTTGAAGAGAATTAGGCTCTGATACCAATTGTTCGAATATATGCACAACGCTAGAGGCGGAGGGGGGTGAATAGCATTATAAGGACAATAAAATTTTTAGCAATATAGATAAGCAATTCAAAATCTTATGTGCAAAAATGAAATAGCGAGGAATAAAATACAGAATATAAAAGAAAGCGTACACAACGATGTATAGTGGTTCACTACAACTTGTAGTTAGTCCACTCCTCAAGAAGCACTCTTGAGTATTTCACTATCATTGTTAAGCTTGCGGGTGCTTAACAAACCGTTACAACACAAACACTTGAATCACACAAGGTTTGCACAACAACCACGAACACTTGAATCACACAAGCTTCTTGAACAACAAGGAAGACTCTCTTCCTACAACAAGGGACAACTTCCCTTAAGTGTATGACAACACAAATGATCACTCAAAATTGAACTCTCACAAGAGTAGATGGAATGAAGAAAGTTTAGCACAAGAACACAACTTTAATCTTCAAGAAAGTGGCTCAATATAGCTTAATTGATTATGAAAACTTGAAGCAATATAATCTTATGATTTGGATGAAGTGTTGTGTTCAAATGAGGTTTATCAGGCTCTATTTATAGCCCCAAAATCCCATATATCCGTTGGGGGTCTTGCCAAGATTTTCATAAGCTTAAACAAGAGTTTTGGGCATCAAATATTTCTGCCCGTTTGCCAAACTATCGATTTTTATACCCTTGCCATCGATGGTGGACAAAACCTATTCGTTTAAGCTCCAACGAATAGGTTGCCATCAATGGTGGCCTTGTTGCCATCGATGGCGTCAGCTTGCTGGAAATTTCCAGCTTCCAGCTCGATTTTTGATTAACAATTTTATTAATTTGTAAAACCAATTGTTTTGAAAATGTCTTAATGATTTTTGAAAGTATTTTTAGACTTGAGCCAAGTTCTTAAAAACTAAAGAAAATTCAAAATAACATCAAGACTCAAAATCAAAATCAAGACTAAAATACAACATTTTTAGTCTTCAATCTTTTTGCTTCATTGACAGATTCCATGCATCAACTTCTATTATCTTGAAAGCTCGACTTATAGTCACAACAAAGTCCATAGCAATCTTAGTAGCTCGTCAGTGATGGTTTTTCAATTATCAAAACCTACAACAAGAGACAAAGTCGTTAGTTAAGGTTTCATAAACAAGAATGCGTTTTTCAACATTACCTATATCCCAACACCATTACAAAGTATCTCACGGATGCGAGGGTAGAGCCGAGGGACTTTGACACAAAGGTGCGAACGAAGAAGCCCTTCTCATGATACTCAATGATGGATGCACACAACCCTAAGAAAAAGGGTCAGCCGTCTACCACCACAGGCCAGTCTGATGAGCCAGCGGTGCTAGTTGCAGAGGCAGTTGATATTCCATTCACTTCAGTCGGGCCTTCATCTAGTGCTGCAACCATGCCTCCACCAGCATCCTCAGTTCCCAGAGCAGCTCTTGCCATAGGTTCCGCCTCGGCTTTGAAGTTGGTGCCCATGCCTACTACTCCACTCTGTATGCTGCGAGTCTCCCATAAATAGGCGAGCCTTAACAATCGGATGCAGACAGCTACTGGAAAGATGTCTGACTTATCCAGTACTATTGCAGCATAGTCCTCTATGCCAGCACCTCAGATTCCCCCATCAGTGGAAGACACTCTGAAGAAGCGCCTGGAAAACTAGAATAACATCATAGCTACATTGGTACAGCACGAGTCAGTGATCGAAGAGCTGGGAAAAGAATTTAAGAAAATGAGAAAGTCCCAGGCCTCCAAGAAGTCACTAGACAAGCTCTGGAGACAAGTTACCTTGCATGCTGCAATTAGAGATATTCCATTTGATATGTTGATTGACCCACACCATCCAGGCCCAGATCCTACAGCACCTGCAGCACCAGCTGGCCAGTCTGAGGAGCCAAACCTTGCTGCTGACACTGCCAAGGCAGTGTTAGATGTTCACCAACCCAGTCACTCCCAGAGTTGAGGATGATGAGGTCCAGTTGGATGAGACTGATATCGATGACGTTGCTGTGGACAAAAACATGGCTAAGGAGCTATAGAGAGCTTTCTTCACTCTTACCCTTCCTTTACTCTTATTTTGTTAAGCATTAGGGATAATGCTTATTTTATTTAGGGGTGGAGTTTATTTGATTATATTTGATGATTCTGAGACAATTGGTTTGTAATAACTTAATAATATTTTCTTCTCTTTCCTTATTTTGTATATATTCTCTCGTTTTCTCTCATTGTCTATATATCTTCTCATTATCTTTCATTATGCATATTCGTTATGCTTTCGATAGTTTTTGCTTTGTAGCTTCTTTATGTTTCTTTTATTATTTGTTAGTGTCGAAGTAAGTAGCTTCTAGCTTTTTTTTTTTGAATTAGTAGTTTCTTTTTAAATTAGTAGCTCCTTCTTGATTTAGTAGCTTCTCTTTATGTTTTTGTAGACAATAAGCCTTTGATTTTTTTTAACTCCACGGTTCTTTCCAAAGGTAGTTTTTGTGTGAACAGGGTGTCTCTTCCCAACGGTGGATGGCGTGACAACCTTCTTAAGGGATTGAGTCAGGTGTTTAGGTAATAATAGCAGTAGTAATGAAAGAGACCTAATTAAGTCATGCTCAAAGAATCAAACGTGATTCACTTGGTACCAACACACTTAACTACGTGCTTATGGTTAGAAACAAGGATTTTGAAAGAAATAGATCTAATTAGTGACTTTGTGACTCTTGTGTTGACTTAGGCAACCATCGAGTGGTTTAATCGAACCATAATGATTTCAATCTTGAATGTGGTCGTTGTGGACCCTCGACTCTTTCCTCTTTAACAATCTAGTTGCGTGAGGGATAAGATACTTTGTTGTTAGTCCAAGTACCCGTGTGAAAAGTCTAGAACTTGCCCCGAATATGTTTGAAGACGAAACCCTAAGTTTTGCTTGACTTGAGAAGTGATTGTAGGCTTTCCTTGACCTGTTTGATTTCTCTACTTCCTACCAATGATATCATCCCTAGTCAACCTCTTCGTGCCTTTAGCATTTCTCATTTGAAAACCATGTTGCAAGCCTTTACCCGTTACTATTGTGATCGTCTCTTGGCACCCGGACTTTCCTTAACACTCATGTAAAACAAATGGGTAAAAACGTAAGTTTGGGGAGAGAGGAGGAAATTGAAAAGGGGTATCAAGGCACAAAAAGAGGAAAAGAAATTATTAGAAGAAAAGGCAAAGAAAAGGAAAGAACAAAAAGAAAATTGCAACAAAAATGCATAAGTAGAAGAGTTTAAGGGATTCAAAGAAAGGTAGTGAGCCCACACATGGAGAAATATGAGTGTAATGATCAAGAAAGAGGATGTTAAGTCTCTCTAGTCCCCCAAGGAAAAGAAAATGCCTCAAAGAATTTGCAAGGTATGAGCTGAAAATAAAAAGGTGGAGTGCTTAAGGAAAGGTGTAACCACTAACCCATATTGTATCCAACCCTAACCCAAAAGCCTTCGTTACATCCCGAAAGAAGTCCTACTTGATTTCAAGCCAAGTAAGCTTATATTAGTGGCAAATCTACATGAGGGGCAAGCCTATGGTACTTGAAGCCGTACTTGCGACATTCTCTTGGGAGAGATGAGTGAACCTTTCACATGCCTTTGGATTGAGTGCTAAAATTCTTAAGAAAGCTAAGCGAACGAAGAGTAGAGGAGGAGGAGTTTAGAATCCACAATGACCTACATGAGAGAGCGAGCTTCCTTGATGAATAAAGTCAACTCTATATGCTCAGTGTCACATTAGAATTATATATGCATAAATGTTCAACTTGACGCCTTGTAGATAATATATAAGTAGTGTGGGTAATTATTGGTCCCAATGCTTTGAATGGCTGAAATGACCCTCAACTTGTGGAGGTGGGAACTATTTTGTTTGCTTGAGGACAAGCAAAGACTTAAGTTTAGGAGAGTTGATAAATGGGGATTTTGACTACTTATTAGCACCTTTTTGCTTTTGTTTTAATCTAAAAGCATTGAATTGTGTTCCCAAAACTAATGAAAAGTGCAAAATTGCGGGAATATTGGAAGTTGGACTCCCGAAATGAAACTTGACTCAAAAAGGAATAGTCCAAGCACAAGGCAATAAAAGACTACATAAGCATACAAAGTGCGGTTTGCAGAAGGAATTCTGCAGCCGCAAAAGAAATTGGGGTCAGCAAAATTCCATCTGCGACCGCAAACAACGAAGGAAATCCCAGCAGACTTTCTAGCAAACTGCGGACAGAATAGGAATTGTGCGGCCGCAAAAGAAGAGCTTGAGATCAACTTCAAAGGGTGTGAGACTATAGGAGAAGTGCCTTGCGGACCGCAGACATAAAAGTGCGGACCGCAGAAGACTAGGTTGTTGCCGCAGTTCTAAATCTGCGGACCGTAAAAATATTGTCTCGCAGTCGCAGTTCAGAATTGTGCAGCCGCAGAATCCTAGCTCCTGCAAGATAAAGAATTCTGCGGACCGCACATTGAATTGTGTGGCTGTAGAACCTCCCGAAGGGCATTTTTATCTGAAATTTCCAGCCTTGTATAAATAGACGAGTTTTATTAAATTAAGTCAATTTTTGACATCAGCAAGTCTTGTAGACATTTTTCTTTGCCTCTTTTGGATGTTTTTAATATTTTAGAGTATTTTACAATAGATTTTATCATTGTAACTTTACAGTATGAGTTTAATAATATTTCTTCTATTTCTTCAGTTTCAAGTATGAGTAGCTAAATTTTTACTAGGATTGTGACCTAACCCTAGTGTGTAAACCTTATGGGTATCCAATTTAGTGCTTGATTATTATTGAGTGTTTATTATTTAGCCTTGTTATGCTTTAATTTGTGGAATTAATGGTGCAAATATTGGTTCATGCCTATTTGACTTAGTCTTTACTTGAGAAAGGGAGTCTTAGTCTAGGAAAACTTGGCTAACAAGAAATTGGGTCAATCGAGATATTGATTAACCCAATTAAAGGGTTCAATCTAGAGTTAGTAATAACCCGACTTGAGCTTTTATCAACCGTTTTC
Source organism: Nicotiana obtusifolia (assembly GCA_002018475.1). Lineage (NCBI taxonomy): Eukaryota > Viridiplantae > Streptophyta > Magnoliopsida > Solanales > Solanaceae > Nicotiana > Nicotiana obtusifolia. Next base: position 74,841 of record MCJB01050452.1, read on the forward strand.
TGTGATACCCATTTGGACTTGAGAATGCCAAATTGGGAAAAACCACTCTCTGACCAAAAGGTATTGAGTGGATATTTGAGAGTTGATAGCTATAATACACCCCGATCAGCAAAACAAGCATTATGGTTTTTATCCCATTAGGCGAACACCTAGGTGATGGTCATAGCCCTAGGATTTTTACAAACTTGAAAAACAACAAAAACAATTATTCTAGTTTTATTTCTTTACTTTGCAATCTTTAATCTTAAAATAGAAATAGCAACAAAACCATTTTGTGGAAGTGCAAATTAAAATAATTCAAATTCACGCATTAGAATATATACTCCTAACTCCCATCTTGCTCCCTATGGATTCGATCCCTACTCTTTGTTTGGTTACTATAATTGCAATCGACCATTTCATACATTGTTTTGAGGTGTGCGGTGTGCGCGATAGTCATTAACTTTTTCTAGCTCAAGAGTAGGTGTCGGTTCCTATAAATGATATGCCGTGTGCTCCTTCCCTTTTTCTACTGGAAATCGAAATTGCATTCATCTCCCTTGCTGCCAGTTGATCACCTCTTATCTGCTTGATTCCTTCGGGTATTGAAAACTTCAGTAATTGGTGATATGTTGAGGGTACAACTTTCATCTCGTGTAACTATGGCCTTCCCAGGATGATATTGTATCCCATGTCACCATCTACTACTTCGAAGAGAGTTTTTTTATTACTCCTTCAGTATCGTGAGCAGCAAAATTTCTCCCTAGGTCGTCACGCTCGTAAGGTTGAACCTAGGAAGGAGCTTTGTTGCCGGAATAATGCTTCCGGTGAGTTTAGCTTGCTCCAATACTCTCCATTGTATGATATTAGCCGAAATTCCTTGATCCACTAGAACATGTTTAATCTTAGAATCCAACACATTTAAAGAAATTACTAGTGCATCGTTGTGTGGTAACATCAATCTGTTTGCGTCATCCTCTGTGAAAGTGATATCGTCTTCCCGGAGTCTTACTATGAGTTATTGATTCTTTCGTCTTCTTCGCTACCAAAAAGGTGACCCCATTAATCTTATTCTTTCCTGAGATCATATTGATCGTTTGGCGTGGGGGTTCTTCTCCTGCTTTCGAAGGTTTCATGTTGTCTCTATTACGACCATAATTGTTATTAGCTCGGCCACTCAAGAATTCTCTGAGGTGACCATTCTTTAGTAGTGTTTCCACCTCTTACTGGAGGTGTCAGCTGTCCCCTGTTCGATGACCGTTTATCCCATGGTATTCATACCATAAGTTGGGATCCTTCTGGATGGAATCGGATCTCATAGGTCTTGGGAATCATGCCTCTATATTGTTTTTCACGGCTGACACCAACTCCATTATACTAACGTTGAACTTATATTTCGATAACTTAGGGTAAGAAGGATCCGAGACCTTGACGTCTCTTTATCCTAAAGTGATCTATTGTTTCTGCCATGATCGATTTCTCTATCAACGGTGAACTTGTTTGCTGCCCAGAAGTTTCTCCCACGGCCTTCGATCCGCTCGTAAGGCAAAAATTGGCTCCTCAAAGTCTGTCTGTCTGCGCCGTAATCATTCTTTGATTTTTCTCTCCTCTTCTCCCGTTTTGGTTGATGATGTAGAACTGACCTTGTCATCTTCGATCCTTATCTTTGACTTGTACCGGTTATAGACATCTGCCCAAGTTGTTGCCTGAAACTCAAGCAGGCTCTCCTTCAACTTCCGGAAAGCATCTAAGCTTTTCGGATTCAATCTTTTGGTGAATGATTTAGCTGCCAATTCATCCGGGACAGCCAGGAGCAACATTCTTTCTTGCTGGAATCGGGTAACGAACTCTCGTAATAATTCAAATTCTCCCTGTGCGATTATGAATATGTCGGCCTTCCGGGCTTGTATTTTTTTGACTCCCACATGAGCCTTGATGAGAGAACCCGCGAGCATCTCAAAGGAATATATGGAATGCTCGAGAAATAATGAATACTACGTTAGAGCTTCCCTCGTGAGAGTTTCTCCAAATTTCTTTAGCAACACAGATTCAATTTCGTGAGGAGCTAAATCATTTCCTTTTACCATCGTTGTGTAGGTGGTAATATGCTCATGTGATTCTGAAGTCCCGTCATACTTTGGCACTTCAGGCATTTTGAACCGCTTCGAGATCAGTTCTAGTGCGTATTCGGCTTATACGACAATTGAGTATACTTCTTCGAGTCCGGGCCTTTCAATACTGGTGGTGAGCCCGAGATTTGATCCATGCGGGCGTTTTCTTTCCTCATAAACCGTTCTTGAATAGGTCATTTTCATTGTTGAGACCGGATCCGTTCCCCCCAGCCCCGTCAGAGCCAACTTCACCTCTGGTAGTGTTGTTGTCGACTGTCTATGTTGTTTGGTTTGCGAGAACATCGGGAGGAATTGGATTTTTTCTGTTTGTATTATTCGAAAGCCCCGATATAGCGCCTGCTTTAGCTTCGTCATAACCTTATCCTACCGCGTGAGATGGCCTAGAATGATCACCGATTGCTCTTGCAAGACTCTCACCGCATCCATGACATGCTCCTCATCAGCATCATCGGGAGTTGTCTACCGAACCTGTCGAGGGTACTTCTTGTCATGCACCAGTGTAGCGTCATTCCCGACATTGCGGGTGTCACTGATTGAATACTCGAAGTGTGGTTGATCCCCTCAAATTTCTAGGTTGTACGTGTTGTTAACAGTGTTATCTGCCATTTTTATGATTTTTTCTAAGACAAAATAATCAAATCACAGTAGTAAAAAAGACAAAGATCAATTTAATTGAACGACTGTCTAGGCCTCACGATAGGCGTCAAACTGTTTACCCGTAAAATGGTACAATTGAATTTATAGGTGGTTTCTAGATAAGTGAACTATTTGATCCTGAAATATTACAATAATTGAAGAAATGTACAATACTTAGCCTTAAAATGTAGATGAAACAGCAGAGATGACAGTTTTGGGAACAAGGTTTCCTGGCACAGCAGTGATGAGATCAAAAAGTGGGAAAGTAAGATTATAGTAAGCTTTATAGAATGTAGTGTAAGTTTGGCTAGAAAATTTGTGTCCTTTACAATGATAACTGAACTCACTATTTATAGTTGTGTCTAGGGAAGAAGGTCCTAGGATCGTGCCCTCCTTTTATGTCAATTATGAGGGTCATTGATGAAGATGTAACGGTGAACATAAATGCCAAATTCTCTGTAACGAACCGCCGCTCTTAATGCTGCAGAATATTTCTTATTAAATACTAACCGGTGCAGAGCATTTAATACACCTATATGAACGTTATCCCTTCCGGTGACAAGTGAAATAGCTACATTCGGTCTTCGACTATCCCCATCTTGAAATCCATGTCTTTCCTTTAGATGACCACGTGTTATATCATATTTCACCATATACAAAATTCTCAATAAAATATATTTTGACCTATTACGACAAGTCATTTTCTATTGAAATATTTACTTATAGGTTAGTGCTGCCGTTCCCTTGTTTTTTGCCGTGCGATCAAACAACAACACTAACCTATGAGTAAATGTTTCGGTACTATTGACTGTTGCGGCAAATAAACAATAGAGGGGAGGGTGGGACCTTATCTTCGAGGGCCAATTGAATTGGCGACTCATAAATACTATTTGGTTAAACGAGCTAATAACTCAAAGGCGTTCGACTTATTTTTTGAACAATAATCACAACCTTGCCTACCTTCATCACGAGATGGACTCCAAATTCTTATGGATGCGCCTTTTCTTATCTCCTCTATAGATGGCATCCGACGTTTTTCTGCTGCTTTCCCTTTAAAAAGTATGCAAAAAGGCTCACATTTGGGCATATAAAAAAAAATTTAATTACAAGAATGACTTGTTGCTCTTTGCTGCAACATTACAAAAGTAAAAGCATAAAGAACGATTATTTAGCGAGATAATTATGATCGGAAAGCAATGCATTATACATAACATAGAGAACAATGTTCCCTGGTGCAGAAGAGAGGGCCTGCATAAAACAAAATGGTAGTGCACTAACGTGTAAGAAAGAGATATCACTGAAAATACAAATAAGTGAATCAGTGGATGATCTAATACTATGTGCTCTCTCTTTGATCATTCTTTGTATTTTATTGTATATGATGGCACCTAATATTCTTCCTATGGCTGGCCCACTTTGGCACGAAATTCTTCTTGAAACTTTCCTAAATAGCATCATTTGAGCTAAGGCATAGAGCAGACGTAGTAATGGCATTGGCTAGCTATTTTTAGCTTTATAATTTAAATAAAGTCGCCGTCATAGCGTTTAAGCTAGCTTTGAATATAAATTTAGTTGAAAGTTAAAAATAAGAGTTTTTGAAGATAAATAAAAATAATTTTTAGAAATTAAAATTATATTTTGACATGCATTTTAAACGACAAGAAGTTGAGTTTTATGAATAAAAAACTTCAAAAACTAATCAAAATTACTTTTTGAAACATGAAAAATTCATCTTAAAAAACTGCTCAAAAACTGGTCGCATTTTATAGCCAAACAATATTTTTGACAAAAGAGTGAATTCTTTTTTATAATTAAACGGGAGCTTAAATTTCAAAACTTGGAGTTTCACGTGTAAAATCTACTAAAACTTCAAGACATTGGCTGTTTTTCAAATTACTTGGGTTGAAAAGTAACTACTTGTGAATTTTGTCCCACACAACGCCTAATTTGTAAGCACTTGAGCCCACTTCGGTTTGTATTGTTGGAGAAAAGGTATTACACATGGAATATTAGTAAGCTGATGAAGCATAACGCGTGGAGTAATGGTATAGCGACAAGTGGCACATTCAATTAATGGAATTAAGAATGCAAGGAAGGTATGAAAGAGACACCCATGAGACAGTACAACTAAAGAAACTAAGCCTGACAGTTGTCTAAGAAAAGGCATGAGCGAAATGCATAAAGGTTAAAAAGAGGGGAAGATACACGAACTAGAAGTAAATAAGGAAGGAGAATCGGAACAGTTATAAGGAATCTATGTCCATAAATATGTCAGTAACGGTTATCCATGATAATGGGTAATCAATATAATCAATACCCATAATGAATCCAAATTAAGTATGAAAACCGTTAAGATTGTACGTTCCTATATAAGGATAAAGAATTTCATTTGTAAGGAGGGTGACAATTACTACTGAAATACATTTCATTATTCTTTGCTTTATCAAAGTTTCCAGCCTTGATTCTAGGGATTTGTCGTTCCTTATTTTTCTTTGATAATTTTCTCTATTTCTCTTGTTATTTTCTATTGAGGAAGTGAAGTAAAACTTAGTTATCAGTAACCCGTTTTCTACTAAATATAGAGTTTGACTGAGATATATATTTTTTGGTTAAACAAATTGGTTCTGCTACCGAAAATTTGATAATCTTTTCACTTTCCAAATTCTTTTTTCTGACAACTAACTATGTCAACTGTTAACGACAATAACCAGCTGAATCCGCAGGAGATAACTCCGCCACTCCTCTCCCCACAAGGATCCCCTTGACAATCCCATGACAGTTCACCTAAAAGATCTACATCACACGCTAATGATCAACAAGGGGAAGAGCAAACTGTTGAACAAGACGCTTTAAAGTAATTTAATTGCAGAAAACGTGAATAGTGCTCTTCAAGCTTCTGTAAGTGGATTGCCTAATGCGCCATAAACTCCTCCACCAGTCAAATTAGAAAACCTACACTCGGGGCTCGACAACTCTGGAAGTGGAGGAACTCCCAATGAATCTCGTGATGGAAGGTCAGGTACACCTAATAATTCTGACTTACAAAGTTTGGTACTAACTTTGCATAAACAAATGAAGGAACAAGGTTATCGCACAGAGAAAATACCTGGCGTACCACCCGTGATCAAAGGAGTGGATATTGATAAGTATTCACAACAACCTTGGAAGCGAAGTGCAGCACCTTTTTCGATTCCTAAAAAGTGTAAAATGCCTGATATTCCAAAATATGATGGAACAACTGACCCTCGAGATCACGTAATTGCATTCACAACTGGCGTGAAGCACAACAATTTAACCAAGCAAGAAATCAAATCAGTTTTAGTTAAGAAGTTTGGTGAAACACTCACGAAAGGGGCTTTAACATGTTATTCTTTTTTACCTAAAAACTCCATTGATTCTTTTTTTAAGCTTACAGATTCATTTATAAAGGCACATTGGGGAGCTCAAAAACTTGAAAAAAGGATGGAAGTCATCTTTAAGGTAAAACAAGGGAATACGGAGTTACTCTGGGAATTTGTAGATAGGTTCCAACGAGAGAGGATGATGTTACCTCGAGTACCAGATAACTAGGCAGCTATGGCGTTCGTGAGCAATTTAAACGAGAAAAGTTCAGAAGCCACAAGGAGGCTAAATGAAAGTTTGCGAGAATTTCCAGAAACATCTTGGAACGATGTGTATAATAGGTACAGTATGAAGCTGTAGATAGAAGAAGATATGGTTGCACATCCAAGGGCTGATGAGAGAACAGGATCGAGACGTTCAGAATCAGAAAAAGGGCCGAAAAGAACAGGTACGAGCCTTACATAGGACTTGCGGGGCGAGACTCTCAATCTAAACAAGAGAGCGTATGATTCGACTCAAGATCGAGGCAAAAAGATACGAGTTCTTCATCTAGATTCAGAAAGGAACAAGATACATGAGGCAACGATTCTAATACACGTGCGAAGATTGGAGATTACAGCTTTAACGTCAGCTCCTCTGATTTGGTAGCAGTTTTGAGAGGTATGGGAGATAAGTTACGATGGTCTAAAGAGATGAGATCAGGCCCGAGAAAAAGGAATCCATATTGTTGGTGTGAGTTTCACGACGATCATGGCCATAGAACAGTAGATTGCAGATTACTACAGGGAGAAGTTGAGCATTTGTTGAAGCAAGGTTATCTAACTAACCTGTTTAGCGAGAAAGGAAGACAATTATACTTGAAGAACAGATAAACATCGAAAACCTCCATCACCAAAAAGAACAGTCAATGTAATATCCGGGGGAGATGAGGTTAATAGTATAACATATACAGCTGTAGAAAGACGTCAAAAGTCACAGTCACTCATGGGAAACGTGTTTGCCAAGTCTTGGATGGAGATAGTATAACATTTGATGATGAAGACGCGGATGGCTTAATGATTCCTCATAATGATGCACTAGTAATATCTTTACTTGAAGACGATGCTAACGTAAAATAAGTTTTGATTGGTCTAGGTAGTTCTGTAAACATAGTTTTGTTAAGAGTGGTGAACGAAATGCAAGCTAATGACAAGATTATTCCAAAGGCACGGTCTTTGTCCGGATTCGATAATTCAAGCATTACCACAAAAGGATAAGTTTTGCTCACTACGTTTGCAGAAGGAGTTGTGAAGGATACGAAGTTTCAGGTAATAGACGCGAACATGGCATATAATATAATTTTGGGAAGACCGTGGATACACGAAATGGATGCCATCCCATCTACTTTACATCAAGTTATCAAATGTTCCTCACTGTGGGGGATCAGTCAAATTCGTGGGGATTATCAAGCTTCAAGGAATATCAACTCGGTGGTAATTTCGAGCACGATAGCCAGTGATATAGACGCGAAATAGCAACTACAGTATTCGATTGAGGATGTTGATGCAAAAACATCAACTAAAGACATGCCAAGACAGACCAACGTTGACTCAAGATCAGACGTCATTCAAGAGCCAGAAGAAAATAAAAATATTAAGACAACTACTGAAGAACTTTAATCTATAGTACTATTTACACATTAGCCAGACAAAAGAGTTCACATGGAGCGAATTTATGCCCAGAAATAAAAGGTAAGTTAATTAAATCTTTACAAGCTAATGCAGACTGCTTTGCTTGGTCACATTCAAATATGATAGGTATACCTCCAGAAGTGATGACCCACAAATTAAATGAGGGCCTATCATATCCACCTGTCAAGCAAAAGAAGAAAGCAAGGATCCTTCAAAAATCAAGTAATCCAAGATGAGGTACAAAAGCTTTTAAAAATTGGATCTATAAGAGAGGTAAAGTACCTTAACTATTTAGCTAATACTATGATAGTTCCCAAAAAGAATGGAAAATGACGAGTTTGTGTAGATTATACTGATTTAAATATAGCTTGTCCTAGAGACTCGTTTCCTTTGCCGCATATAGATCATCTAATTGACTCTACTGTAGGACATGAGTTTCTAAGTTTTTTAGATGCATATTTAGGATATAACCAAATAAAGACGGACCCTTTGATGAAGAAAAAACTTCATTTATCACTGAAACGGGGACTTACAGTTATAAAGTCATGCCGTTTGGTTTAAAAAATGCTGGAGCCACATATCAAATATTGGAGACTAAAATATTTCAAGAACATTTGGAAAAAATTATGGAAGTCTACATTGACGATATGTTGGTCAAGTCTACACAAGCACACAGGAGAGCGCATTTTTAGTGTGGCTTCAGATATGTTTTTAGGTTTTTTTGTTTCTAATAGGGGTATTGAAGTAAAAATTGCACAAATCAAAGCTATCGAATAAATACCGGATATACTCACAAGCAAAAAAGAAGTGCATAGATTAATTAGAAGAATAGCAGCCCTGGGGGAGGTTTACATCAAAATATTCGAAAAAAAGTTTTAAATTCTTTTCAGTATTGAGAAGGCAGAATCAGTCTGAACCGACTAATGAATGCCAACAAGCCTTCAAGGACCTAAAATCGTATTTGTCAAAACCGCCGTTGCTGGCCAAACCAAAAGACGGAGAAAGGCTACTCATATACCTTGCAGTATCTGAAGTAGAGGTAAGCGCAGTATCAGTACGAGAGGATAAAGGAAAAAAATCTCCAACTTATTATGTTAGTAAATCTTTATTAGATGCTGAAACACGGTATCCCCATCTGGAAAAACTTGCTTTAGCGTTAATCATGGCATCTAGAAAGTTAAGACCTTATTTCCAATGACATCCTATTTATGTAATAACTGCTTTTCCTCTGAGGAATATATTGCATATATAAGAATTATCTGGTAGATTAGCTAAATGGGCAATAGAACTCAGTGAGTATGATACCATATATCTGCCCAGTACTGCAATAAAATCGCAGGTTCTGACAGATTTCATAGTAGATTTCAGCACAAATCTAGTTCCTGATGCAGAGAAGGAACTACAAGTATTTACCAATTCTAATCCAGGGACTTGGATTTTATTTACCGATGGTTCTTCAAATGTTAAAGTCGTGAGCTTAGAAATCGTTCTAATTCCACATTCCGGGGGAAATCATAAGACAAGAAATAAAATGTTATCCTATCACTAACAATGAGGCAGAGCACGAAGCTGTAATTGCAGGTTTGAGAATGGCACGGAAATTTGGTTGAGCAGATTGTGATCAAAAGTAACTCGCAGCTGGTGGTTAACAAGATGTAGGGGACTTACATCGCAAGAAAGGCACTAATGCAACAATACTCGAAAAGGGTACAAGAACTACTTAGACAATTTCAGTCATGGAAGGCCGTACAAATACCCAGGGAAGAGAATGCAGAAGCAGATGCGGCAAATATCACATCCTTCACTGAAGTAACAAATGCAGAAAATACTATGTTGATACATTTGTTTTATTCGGCACTTTATCAAGACAAGAGCGAGGTAAATTTTAATAACTTAACTTAGGATTAGAGGAGCGAACTTGTTAACTTTTTATAGTATGGGATCTTATCCGAAGACAAGAATAAGTCACGGTTGCTTAGCCAAAAACCCACCTAGTATTGCTTAATTCGTGAAAATTTATATCGAAAGATGTTTGGCGGACCTCTAGCACGGTAACTTGGCCCCTCGCAAACGGAGTATTTGATGAGGGACGTACATGAGGGAAACTGTGCAATCAAGTCGGGGGAAGATTGTTGGTAAAGACACAAATAAGAGCAGGGTATTATTGGCCAAAAATAAAAGAAGAAGCGGAAAGCTTTGTAGCCAAGTGCGATAAATATCAACGATATGCAAATAACATGCACCGCCAGCAGAACTGTTACATTCAATTATTTCACCATGGCCTTTCATGAAGTAGGGCATGGATATTGTAGGCCTGTTGCCTCAAGCTAAGGGAAAGGTATGGTTTCTATTAGTTTTAACTGATTATTTTTCTAAATGGGTAGACGCAGGTGCATTAAAATAGGCGCAAGAAAAAGAAGTCAAGGACTTTATTTGACAAACATTATTTGCCGATTTAGGGTTTTGGAAATCGTGTGTGACATCGGCCAGCAGTTCATAGGCATGAAAATCACAAAATTCTTTCACAATTGGCAGATCAAATGGATTACATCTGCACCTTACCATCCTGCAGCCAACGAGCAAGCTGAGTCAACAAACAAAGTTATTATTAATAACTTGAAGAAGAGATTAGAGGGGTCAAAAGGCAATTGTCCAAAAGTGTTACCAGGGGTATTGTGGGCCTATCGAATGACAACAAAAACAAGTACGGGTAAGACTTAATTTTTGCTTGTATATGGTGCTGAAGCCTTAATTTCGGTAGAAATCGGTGAACCAAGTAAGAGATACACACATGCTATTAGAGAGTCAAATAAGGAAGAGATGCGGGTAAATTTAGATCTATAAGAAGAAATGAGAGAAACATCATTAATTAGAACGACATCTCAAAAATAGATGATTAAGCGATATTACAATATAAAGGCTAATTTAAGATACTTCAAGATTGGGGACTTCGTCCTAAAAAAGGTAATCTACAATAGCGGCCAATACAGGTAAGCTGAGTCTAAATTGAGAAGGCCCTTATAGGGTTCAAGGCGTCACCGAAAAGAGAGCATATGAGCTGGAAATCATAGATGGTAAGGTACTACCATCAAAGAAATGCAGTTCATTTGAAGAAATACTATTTCTAGACAAAGAAAGTACCCATGGTTAGGAATCACTCAAATTCAATTTTATTTTGTTCTTTTGAATTTTACTAACAATTTTAGATGATAGGCAAAAAATTAGCCCATACCAAATGATGATATTAAACACGAAAGGCACGCGGAGTACTAAATTATTCCCGATCTAGGTTGAAACCTTTTTGATGGAAAAAGGTTTATGCAGTCATCGTCTAGAATGAATATCTCTGAGTCCCGTTAGTATTTTCCTTTTCAGCAAATGGACAAAAAGGATAGAGTAATCCAATATTCGAGATTTCATACTTCAAAGCTCCAACACTAGGGGGACTATGCATATAGAAGGAAGCAAGAGAGCTAAAAAGGCATAGTTCAGTTCAGCAACCTAAATAAAAAACCTTGAAGAAACCTTAAATTTTTCAAGGGGTGTGAACTCGCGAAAAGGATGTAAGAGATTCCATATTCCTACGAGCTTTAGGTTATGGCTAAAATTTAGTTACGAGATAATAGACCCCATTTTGTATATTAGAATCTGCTACAAAGAAAGCAGTTACGAAAGTATTGTACAAGTAATTATGAGAATGATGTACGAAATTTATTTGAAAGTTCAAAGCATAAAGCTTCCTCAAATTATTTCTTTTTTTTTTCATGTCTACTTCATCTTTCGTATATTTACACCAATATGAAGATGAGACGTCACCTTCATTAGTGTCATTAACATAAAAGGGCTCTTTTTTTATTAAAACTTGTGTTTATCAAAAGTCGCGGATTGTTAAAGCATTTTTAAATGCAAGGGAAAAGCTCAAATATTAAAGAGTAGAATAAGTGGCAAAAGCAACTTAGAGTCTCGAGGCGAGTGTTTAAGAAAGCCCAGCTCATATCTAGGGATAACTCATCCTCGAGAATCTCATAATCCTTCTCCCAATGGTCAATCTCAGCTCTTAGCTCTTCTTTTTCTGATTCCGAGGCATCAAAAGCTGTCATCAAAGGTGCGAGAGAACTTTCCAAACTGAACCTTATCTGTAGAGGCACGTAGATCTTCTTGAAGTTGAGTAAATATTTGAACCAACTCCCCCGCATAAACCTCTTTTTGATTAAGGGGTCCTTTCAAACTCCTTATCTATTCAGTTACCTTAGAAAGTTGTTCAGGAAAAAAGGGAATCCAGTATATCTTTGTCCTTTCCAACCTGGCTAGAAAAAGCTTTTTCAATCGCTAATTCAGCAAAAATCACCCTCATTCATTGCTCCAAAGCACTCTTTTCTTCTGCCCGAACTTCTTTTTCCAGTTGAAGACGTTTGAATTGTTCCTTCCAGTTATTGGCCTCAGTGCGCAATTCTATGATCAGCTGGTCCGTATGAGAAACTCTTTTCATGAGCTCATTGCCAATTAAATTAATATGCAAAGAAAAGAGGCAAAAGGGATGAGTTATAAATAAATAAATAAAAGGAGAGGAAATGTAAGTAAGTTTGTACCTTCAAGGAAGAATGAACAATGTCATTCATTAAAGTCAGTGAACTATGGCTTTCCAACTTTTCCTTCTTCATGGGGCCTAACAACGGCTTCAAACACACGTTAGCTTGACCGGATTTTCTCAATAAATTCCCACCTTCAGGGACTTCGATAACAATTATTTTCATCTCCCTCTTGCTGCTAGAAGGTCCGGCCTCTGCATGAGAAGCAGCCACAGGAATAGCAGACGAAATAGAAGCAGTCACGGGAGTAAAAGTAGTAATAACATCAGGTAAAGGCACAGGGGCCTTAACAGAAGCTGAAGCTGGAAGGGAAGCGAAGTGCAATTCTTCGGAAACAGGCTCAAAAGCATCTTCACCTTCGAAGCCTTGAGCAAATAATCTATCAACAGAACTGGCGGGAGGATCAATAACATCATCATCAGAAATCACTAAGGGAGCTTTTTCTGGCTCATCCGTCGGTCTAAAAGGAATTGAACTTAATGAAAGGTCATGAAAGGATTGAGTCTTATCATTAGAAACCACATGTCTCCTGACGCATGGCCTTCGCACCAAAGAACCTTCCTTTGTTTCTTCATCATTACAGCCACGAGCTCCATCGGTTTTCCTTTTTGAAGAGGAAGCACTTAAAAGCCGCTCCTGCGCAAGACTCATAAAAGAACTGGTTGACAGAACAGACGCGGGACTAATGTCGTGAATAACAAAACCAGATAAAGAGAAAAAGAGTGAAAAGTTCTTGTATAAGCAAGGAAGAGAAAAATAAGAATAAAGAAGGTAAAAAGTACCGTGCATCTTCACTTTCAAACCGAATTTTTGAGAAAGGTATTTCCAGAATCTTTTTTCCATAGGAGCAGCAGTTAATATTTTTTCTACCCAAGCACTGATGTTGGGAATCTTATCAAAACTTCCATGGTTGTTGAAAATTAATATGGTTACATGAAGTTCTTTAAATATATATATATATATATATATATATATATATATAAAATAAAAAAAAGGAGAGAAGAATAAAACCTACGTACAAAGTTCCATTTCTCCGGAAAGGGCATATTATCTTCACCCACTAATCCACTAGCGAGGGCAGCAACAAAATGGTCGGACTAGCCACTGTCACGATCATCTTCAGGGCAAACCAGTACTCTCTTACTTCTTTCCACGAGAGAAAAATTCCTTCACGAATAATTTGGGGGAGTAGAGATGAAGCAAGTCTCGAAAGGTAAAATGCACAGAAACCATGTCCGACAAGTAACAAAGGCATGCAATAACCCTCCATAATATTGGGCCAATCTGGACAAGACACACATTGAAGTAATGATTAACTCAATGATTGCTGGATCAATATGTGGCTTGAACCCTAAAGTAAAAGAGTAGGTATAAACAAAGAAAAAATCGGCATTATAAGAGGTGATTCTCTAGTTGGCACCAAGGACTAAAACTGGGAAAATTTGGTTTCCAGTAACACTCTCGACGTACTAGGGAAAGAAGTACAGTAGTGATTAAACACGGGTAAAGATCACATGATTGAGGGAAGCTATAGAAGAAACTTGATTTCTCATGGTTTCACTATCATTTACAAAAGAAAATTCTTGGGGAATAATTTCTGCAACCGTGGGTTCACATACAGGTTCATTTAAATCTCTATTCCTAGAAGAAGATCTAGGGGTTAGAGGAGCCTTAGGTCTAGAAGAAGATGATTTAACAGAACTACTCTGGAAAGAAGAACCACGATTAGATAATGAACCAAAGCTACGGAGTCTACCACCTCTCCTACTTCTAGTAGGGGCAGTAGAAGGAGCAAGTTCATTAACAATCGCAACTTTGCAGGGGTCTGGTGTTGTTAAAGACATGGTTATCTAACAAAATATAGACGGAAGGGTGCAGAAATACAAAGGAGTAATGTAACGGATATTGAAGAAGGGAGACTCCACGAAATCAAAAAAGAATGAAGTATTTATAAGAAGACACGATTGTCATTAAAGTTAGTCATTATGAAACGTCATAATGGAACAATCACTTCGTGACTGACGCAGCCGCAGAAAAAAAAACCCTAAAAAGCACTGAAAAACTGCAGATCCAATTGACGAGAGCCACGTGGAGTGGGCATTAAATGGATGTGAATTACGTTGCGTCGATTCTGAAGGAAACATGATGCTACTCGAAAAACGGCAGTAAAGAATTCCTGCTATAAAAACTTACCACTTCCCGAATATACAATTGAGAATATTCACAAAGTGGTGAGACTATCTATATTGGTGGAAAAAAGGTATTACACGTGGAATATTAATAAGCTGAGGAAACGTGATGCGTGGAACAACGGTATAGCGACAAGTGGCACATTCAATTAATGGAATTAAGAATGCAAGGAAGGTATGGAAGAGACCCACGAGACAGACAACTAAAGAAACTAAGCCTGACAGTTGTCTAAGAAGAGGCACGAACAAAATGAATAAAGGTTAAAAAGAGGGGAAGATACACGAACCAGAAGTAAATAAGGAAGGGGAATCAGAATAGTTATAAGGAATCTATATCATAAATATGTCATTAACGGTTATCTATGATAATGGGCAATCAATATAGTTAATGCCCATAATGAATCCAAATTAACTATGAAAACCGTTAAGATTGAACGTTCTTGTATAAGGATAAAGAATTTCATTTGTAAGGAGGGTGACAACTGCTACTGAAATATATTTCATAATTTTCTGCTTTATCAAAGTTTCCAGCCTTGAGTTTAGGATTGGTCGTTCCTTATTTTTCTTTGATAATTTTCTCTATTTCTCTTGTTATAAGTGCAGTAAAACTTGACCATCAGTAACCCGTTTTCTTCTAAATATAGAGTTTGACTGGAAAATTTATTTTTTGATTAAACGCGATTCACCAATCTACTTCAAAACACGCCTAGTCAAATGGATTAAAACTGTACCTGTAGTGGATCCTTATAAACAGAGACTCAAAAGTTCGCTTAATTGGACGATTTACCTAGCTAGTATAAACACATTATCTTAAATGAGATTCAATTAGCATAAAAAAGCTTGCAGGCAAAAGCTAGCGCATAATGGATAGTGCATTTCAAATATCTCGTTAACTTTATTAGTGTATCTAAATGATCCTTGGTTGTGGGTACAGTCAAACCTCTCTATAACAGTATTCGTATATAATATTTAATCACTATAAAAATCATGTTTTTCTCATAATTGATTTTTTAAGTTATATTTTACATCTCTATAATAGTTTTTTTTTACCTATAACAGCAACAACTATATTTATAGAAGAATATTCTTTGTAAAATTACCCCTGTATAACAGCCATATAGAATCTTTAAGGTTACTAATAATAATTTTTAAAATATGCACACAATCTTTTTCATTGAACAAAGTTTTTATATTGCATAAGACATATAATTTCAAGATATGCGCCAAAAAATTGACAAAGTTTTACTTTTTCTTGAGTGAGTGTTATTGAAATAGACTGGTACATTTTACGAAATTTAAATCTCAATTTTGGACATTTTCGTAAGATTCCTAATTTGAAATTTGGAAGGGAGATTGACATGAATGGCCCCGTAAGGGGCTGATCTTAGTCGAATGTCCCAAAATTAGTGGTATTAAATTAAAAAGTAGCCCTCGGATCCGCACTCATTTATTATTTTTTAGCGTTTCTCTATCGGATTGATAGAGCTTATGCTATATTTACTCTACCTATCTGTTAAGTTGTTCATTAAAGTCTACCAAATTGATATGATTTTATTCTTCAAGGATTTTCTACTGAATTAATAGAGATTATGCTATATTTACTATAGTAATATTCAACTTTCTTCTACTTGTTTATATTGACAAAACACGAAACCTTGAAAGTTGAAAAATCAGATATAAAATAGTTAAGTTGATTAATCATCGAATGAAAGAATGTTTAAGATAACGAAAAAATGAAAGAGAAAGAAGAGTTTCTGGATAAGCGAATGAATTGTTTCAAGTTCAATAATTGCTCAAATTATATAATTTCTATTCCATTTTACAAAGAAAACCAATTTTGACTTATAATATAATTAAAAAGAAGAAAACACTTTCATTTTTATAAGCTTGAGAACACCATCTTGTTTGTTTTTGTTTTTCCTATATTTCATCATGGACTAGAATGTGAATGGAATATGTTACGATTACGCGGTGTCAAACTTTTAGAAATTAACAGCCACGCGTGAAACCATGTACACAAGATTTCAACTCTTATATGTGTCAACATGAGACTTTTCATTACCTAATTAGCAACATAATACCTATGGAGTATTAGATATTGACCCTTAGAACATCCGACATGTATTTCGCTCGTCAAATCATTCATGAGAAGCCTAGACGTACTACGTGCAACTTCTTTTAACCTTTCTAAGAAGCTAAATCAAGAAACATTGGAGAAGAACAAAAAATACACGTAAAAGTGGGGTTTTGCGCAGCCCTTGATTACATTAGTTTTCTTAACCACTTGAAATTAGAAAAGAGGAATGAATTCTAGTTATTTTTTTCCAAGTTCCGTATCCTATTACACGACATGTCAGTATAGATATTTATTTCCAGTTACTCTTCTCAGATCCCTTCCAAATTGATATCTTCTTAACTAAATATCATGTTCTATACTTATACTATACAACACAATATGAAGAAGGCTGAAAAAATAAGAATCGTTGACTAAAATCTAAGTAAATGACTCTATCTTGATCGAAAATTTCCAAGAAATATCTTATTCAGTACATATATATATATATATATATATATATATATATAAATATATGATTAATTTTGGTAGGTATTGTCAAAACGCAACCGTGTCTTTTCTAACAACATAAAAACACGGCATTTTCTAATAATCAATCCGCTTTCGCTTACCAATTCCACAATTCAAATCCTACACAAATATTATACATATTAAACCAAAGATTGAAACGACACCTATATATATTCAACTCCACGCACCAAAGGATAATATCAATCTCATCTCTATTATTGCATCCTATACATATACCAAAGGAACAAAGCAATATAATTTGTACTTTATTTTTCTTGAGCCATGCCGGAATCCAACTTGAACGGAGCCTATTATGGCCCCTCCATTCCGCCACCGTCAAAATCCTATCACCGCCACGGCCGCGGCAGCAGCTGCAACCCATGTAGCTGTCTCTTCGGCTGCCTCTGCAATTGTTTTTTCAAAATTATCTTCACCCTTCTGATTATCCTCGGAGTCATTGCATTAGTTCTCTGGCTCGTTCTTCGTCCTAACAAAGTCAAATTCTACGTGACTGATGCTACGTTGACTCAGTTCGATTTGTCCAACACAAACAACACTATTTTCTATGATCTTGCTCTTAATATGACTATTAGAAACCCCAACAAACGTATTGGAATTTACTATGATTCAATTGAAGCTAGAGCTATGTATCAAGGCGAGAGGTTTGCTAGTACAAATTTGGAACCATTTTATCAGGGTCACAAGAATACTAGCAGCCTGCATCCAGTATTCAAAGGTCAGAGCTTGATTTTATTGGGAGATAGAGAGAAATCCAATTACAATAATGAGAAGAATTTAGGGGTTTATGAGATGGAAGTGAAGCTTTACATGCGTATTAGGCTAAAAGTTGGTTGGATCAAAACACACAAAATTAAGCCAAAGATTGAGTGTGATTTCAAGGTACCTCTGGAGTCTAATGGCAGATCATCATCTGCTAATTTCGAGGAAACTAGATGCCATCTCGATTGGTAGTTTTCTTCTATCAGGGCACCATTATTGATCGTCTTCACATTTCGATGGAGTTTGTTTCTGTTTTTTCATTATTTTTATATATTTAGATTTGTTCTATTTCCTATATTCTTTGGATATTAGCAGATATTCTTGATTATGGGATTTCTATCCCTTTTGTTTTTCCGGCGTTTAGTGTTCATTGATATACATGGTACCATCTTGTTATATTTGGATATGGTTGTATGTAAATAAATAATGAGTTCGTCTATATTTTTGCTGATTTTCTTTATTCTGGAAATTCTTTATTATCACGAGGATACTTGAGTTTGTTTATTTATTAGTTTGAAAGTTGATTAGAGCGTACGAGAACTGGTGTGCTAAGAAGATACTAAACCTAATTTTGTTATTGTTAAACACGTTTACATTGTCCTTTCACAAAGAGAATATATAGTAAAGGTCAAGTTTCAAATCGAATTTGTTGATTTGAAAATTCAACTCACCTCTTGGTCCTATTGTTTCTAGCAGCTTGATCTTAAAAGTTTTCCTATATAAGTTCCATTTTGGAATTACGTAATATATTGCCTGGAAAAGGACTTAAACTATCCCTATTATTTGGTAAATAATTTAGTTATAATCTCCGTTCATTTATTAATTTAAAAATACATATTCCGTCCATCTATTAGTCAAAGTATACACTACGTTAATTTTATTAATTAAAATACACTTACGTTTAATGGCAAATCAGCTGGACCTTTAAATTAATGTGTTGGCGTCTTCTTACTGGGCCACGTGACACTCTTGTCCAAAAAACGAGTAAAACTAAAAAAGCTAGCATCAATTGTTTCAACATTTTCGTTACCTGACGGGTTCAATTCTTTATTTTGTTTATTTTACTTTATGTTGATATATATATAAAAAAACAGTTGCACGAGGAATGGGTCAAAACACGGATGTGGGATTTCATCGTTAAGGAACTAAATAAACACTTTGATCATCGTTTACAGGGCTGCTGTTGAAGGAAAATCCGAGGAATCCTCCGATGGGTTAACCATTTGGACTTGTGGACAGAGAAAAATGATTTTAAAGAAAGAGAAAGACACAATGTTTCAGAATTGGCGGAAGAGATTTGCAGCAGAAAAAATGCACATCACTTTTTTGGGTGGAAATATGGAGGAATGAGGGAATGGCGCATTTTGAGAAATATGGAGGAACTTTGGGTGTATTAACACAATGAACACCATTACAATGAACACCATTACAATGAACACCATTGCTTCTCTTGATATCACAAAAGGAATTAGAACTAGAGTGAATCATTTGCTGCTGCTCTGATTTGGTCTCTTGCTTTGAAATTTCATTTTCTGATGAGGAAATAAAACCTAGCGTTGGATGGGTAAGAAAACTTAGGGGTCGGATTAGGCAAGTGGGTTGAAATAAGACCCATTTTTTAGTTTCAATCTGAGGTTGCCACGTGGCCCAGTAAAAAATCGACACATTATTAAATTGAAGGCGCACAGGTTTTGCTGTTAGATATGGGGGCAATTTTATTAATAGAATTAATGTAATGTGCTTTTTTGGACGGATAGATGGACGGAGATACCTATACTAGTTTAAGCTTTTTTCCGTACATTGCCCTACACTTTTATGTATGGCAGGAATGGTTAAAAAGATTCAGAATTTTTATTGATCAAGAGATAACTTAAAATAATCTCCCTAATACAATTAACATACATAGACTTGTTCGAAAGTTCTATACTTGTACCCTTATTTGAAAAAAAAAAACATGTAATTTTCCTATATTAAGTTCTCAAATAGCCTATTATTTTAAATTAATCTCATTGATGTGCGTCCAAATTAGTTATGGTAGAGTTACTGTATTGGTAGAAAAAGATATGACACGTGGATTATCAACAAGGTGACAAGCGACATATTCAGTTAAGTAAATTAAAAGAATTGTAGAGGCATGAGCGGAATACCCCGGTGTTTTGCCAGAAAAGGTGCCAGCCTTGATAGCTGGAAAAGAAGAAATTGGTACGAAATGGATGAAGACAATAAAGAGGGGTTCATGAATCTGTCATAAATAAGGAAAGAGAATCGACATTAATAGTAGTAACAAATAATTCTCAGTCATTAATGCCATTGTTACAATTATATATGGTAATATGCAATCAAGGAAATTAATGCCATTAACAAACCGGAATAAAGTAGAAAAACCGTTATAATTATGTATCCTTATATAAGGATTCGATCCTCATTTGTAAAGGCGTCTGAATTTTTATCAATATATGCAATTATTCTTTTAATTTAATCAAAAGGTTCAAACCGTAATTCTGGGAGAGATTAGTGATCTACTTTGAGTTTTCTTTCCTTGTCTACTATTTTCATTATTCTTTTATCAGATTATCAAGAAAGTTAAGTAATTTTGGTTATCAGTAACCCGATTTCCTCTTGATATTAACTTTGACCGAGAATTTATTTTTAGGTTAAACAAATTGGTTCCGTTACTGGGAATCTGATAATTTGTTCACTTTCTAAACTTCATTTTTAGCAACAAAACATGTCTACTGCTAATGAGAATAACTAAATGAATAAACAAGGTGGAACTCCTCCACATCAGACACTTACAACTACTCCTTAGCACTCATGAGAAGTTCACCTGAAAGGTCTGCTTCGCGCACTGATGTGCAATATGGAGGTGAACAGACCGTTGCAGGATGCTTTGAAACGGTTGATTGCAGAACAGTGAACAAAGCGCTGTAGTCTTTTGCTAGAGGATTACCCAACGCAGCACAAACTCCACCACTAGTTAATACAACCACCTTGAAGAATCCGCGTACAGGACTCGATAACCCTTGAAGTGGACAAATTTCCAATGAATCTGCGATGGAGGGTCAGGTACACCAAATAATTCTAATTTATAAAGTTTAGTACTAACTTTGCAGAAACAGTTGAAGGAGAAAAATGAGCGAATAGAACAAACACCTAGCATGCCTCCTGTGATCAAATGTGTGGATATTGACGAGTATTCACAACAACCCTGGAAGCCAAGAGCAGCACCTTTGCCCATTTTCAAAAAGTTTAAAATGCCTGATATTCCTAAATATGACGGGATATCCGACCCACGGGATCACGTTATTGCGTTCACTACAAGCGTGAACAACAATGATTTAAACATGCAGGAGACTGAATCAGTTTTGGTTAAGAAATTTGGCACAACTCTCACAAAAGGGGCGTTAACATGTTACTCACTCTTACCTGAAAACTCCATTGATTCTTTTACTGAGCTTGCATATTCATTTATAAAGGCACATTCGGGGGATCAGAAAGTTGAAAAAAGGATGGAGGATATCTTCAAAGTTAAACAAGGGAGTATAGAATTGCTCAGAGAATTCGTTGATAGATTCCAACGTGAGAGAATGATGTTGCCGCAAGTACCTGATAACTCGGCGGCTATGGAATTTGTAAGCTACTTGAAGGAGAAAAGTTCTGAAGCCACGGGGAGGCTGAAAGAAAGTTTGCGAGAGTTTCCTGCAATGACTTGGAACTATGTGTACAATTAATACAGCACGAAGCTGCGAATAGAAGAAGATGCATTTACACAGCCAAGGGAAGATGAAAGACCTGGTTCAAGATGCTCAGAATCAGAGAGAAGGTTTGGTAAAAATAGGTATGAGCCTTACATGGGACCTGCGCGACGAGATTCCCGACCTAAACAAGAGAATGCACGTTTTGATTCAAGATCAAGTAAAAAAAAAAAAGCGAGTTCTTCTTCCAGATTCAAAAAGGAGCGAGACGTCTAAAGCAACGATTCTAGCACTCAAGCAATAATAGGAGATTATAGCTTTAAGGTCAGCACTTCTGAATTGGTGGTTGATCTAAGAGGAATGGAAGATAAGGTGCGATGGCCAAAAGAGATGAGATCAGATCCAAACAAAAGGAACCTAGATTTTTTTTGTGAGTTTCACAATGACCATGGCTATAGAACAGCAGACTGCAGGCTTTTGCAAGGGGAAGTCGAATATCTACTGAAGAAAGGTTATCTTACTGATCTGTTTAGTGAGAAAAGGAGACAATCATACATGAAAAACATGTAATAACCCCCAAAGCCTCCATCACCAAAGACAACAGTAAATGTCATAACCGGAGGAGATGAAGTTAATGGGGTAACGTACACGGCTGGAAAAAAGACATCAAAATGTCACTGTAACTCATGTAAACGAGTTTGCCAACTCTTGGAAGGTGACAGTATAAAGTTTGATGATGAAGATGTAGATGGCTTGATGATCCCTCACAATGATGCACTGGTAATATATTTACTTGTACATGATACTAACATAAAACAAGTTTTGATTGACCCAGGTAGCGTAGTAAATTTCATTTTGTTGAGAGTGGTAAATGAAATGCAAGCCAATGATAAGGTCGTACCAAAGGCACGGTCTTTATCCGGATTTGATAATTCGTTTGTAGGAGTCATCAAAGATACAAAGTTCCAGATAATAGACGCGTACATGGCCTATAATATAATCTTGGGAAGGCCATGGATTCATGATATAGATGTTGTCCCATCCATGTTGCATCAATTTATCAAATTCCCTTCAGAGTGGGGGATCCGACAAATCCGAAGAGATCAATAGGCTTCACGGAGCATTAATTCAGTTGTGATTGCAAATACAACAACCAACAATACAGGCAAGAAATAGCAATTTAAGAATTCAATTGGGGACGCTTCTATCCATAGCTCAATTGAAAACACACATGCTCAGACTGATGTGAATTCAAGACCTGATGTGATTCAGGAGCCAAAGGAAAACGAAAACATCAAAACACCCATGGAGGAGCTCGAAGCTATGATATTATTTGTCCACTGGCTAGATAAAAAAGTTTATAGCGGAGCGAATTTGAGACCACAAATGAAGGGTAAGTTAATTGAATTTTTACATGCTAACACAAATTGCTTTTCCTGGTCACATTTAGATATGACAAATATACCACCAGAGCTGATGACTCATAAACTAAATGAGGATCTATTACACCAACCTGTCAAGTAAAAGAAAAAAAAGCAAGGGACCTTCAAACATCAAGTAATCCAGGATAAGGTACAAAAGCTTCTGAAAATTGGTTCAATACGAGAGGTAAAGTACCCTGACTAGTTAGCTAATATTGTTGCGGTTCTAAAAATGAATGGAAAATGGCGAATCTATGTAGATTATACTGATTTAAATGAGGCTTGTCCTAAAGATTTATTTCCTTTACCACAAATAGATCAATTAATTGATTCTACCGCAGGTCATGAGCTTTTAAGTTTTTTGGATGCTTATTCTGGTTATAATCGGATAAAAATAGACCCTTTAGACGAGGAAAAAACCTCATTTATCACAGACAGGGGGACTTATTGCTATAAAGTTATGCCATTTGGTTTGAAAAATGCTGGAGCCACATATCAAATATTGGTGACCAAAATGTTTCAAGAACACCTGGAAAAAACTATAGAGGTCTACTTTGACGATATGTTGGTCAAGTTAACACAGGCATGGGATTATTTTCAATATTTGGCTGAGTTCTTTGCAATTCTCTGCAAGTACAACATGAAGTTGAATCCGAAAAAGTGCGCTTTTGGCGTAGCTTCAGGTAAAATTTTATGTTTTCTTGTTTCTAATAGAGGCATTGAAGTAAATCCCCCCACAGATTAATGGTAATGAAGAAATACCATATGTACTTACGAGCAAGAAATAAGTACAGAGAATAACAAGTAGAATAGTGGCTCTAGGAAGGTTTATATCCAAGTCATCGGAAAAATGCTTTAAGTTCTTTTTAGTATTGAAAAAGCAAAATCAATTTGAATGGACTGATGAGTGTCAACAATCTATGAAGGATTTAAAGGCGTATCTATAAGATCCACCTCTCATTAGCGACACCAAAAGACTGAGAGAGATTGCTCATCTACCTTGTTGTATCAGAATTAGCGATAAGTGCAGTATTGGTACGTGAAGATAAAGGTAAACAATCTCTGATTTATTATGTTAGTAAGTCTTTACTAGATCCTGAGACACAACATCCTCACCTAGAAAAACTTGCTTTAGCTTTAATTATGGCATCAAGGAAGTTACAACCTTACTTTCAATGTCATCCTATTTCAATTATAATTGCTTTTCCAGTAAGGAATATATTGCATAAACAAGAATTATTAGGAAGGTTAGCTAAATGGACTATAGAGCCCAATGAATATGATATTATATATCAGCCTAGAACCGCTATAAAACATCAGGTGTTAGCAGATTTTAGATCAAGCTTAGTTCCTGAAGGATAAAAAGCACTACGGATATTTACCAGAGCTAATTCGGGGGCTTGGACAGTATTTACTGACGGTTCCTCAAATGTTAAAGGAGAAGGTTTGGGGATCATTTTAATTCCACCCTAAAAATAATAAGATAGGTGGTAAAATATTACCCAATTACTAATAATGAGGTAGAGTATAAAGTTGTGATTGCAGGCTGGGAACTCGCACGGGAGCTTGGTATTGAACTAATCGTAGTCAAAAGTGACTTGTAGCTAGTAGTCAATCAAATGCAGGGGACTTACGTAGCAAGAAAGACATGAATGCAATAGTACCTCGAAAAAGGTACGAGAATTGTTTAGGCAGTTCCAAACATGGAAAGCTGTACAAATACCCAGGGAAAAAAAATTCAGAAGCAGACGCATTGAAAAATCTCGTGTATGTCGCTGATGCAACAAATGCAGAAAATGTTATTGTTGGTACATTTATTTCATTCAGCCATTGACCAAACCAAGAGTGAGGTAAATTTCAATAATTTAACTTGGGATTGGAGAAACGAATTTGTGAACTTTTTGCAGTATGGATTTTTTCTGAGGATAAAAGAAATCCCAATTGTTATGGTTGAAGGCTGTTTAGTATTGCTTAATTCATGAGAACTTATATCGCAAAATGTTTGGTGGACCTTTAGTATGATGCCTTGGACCATCACAAATGAATTATGTAATGAGAGAAGTACACGAGGGGTATTGTAGAAATCATGCCGGGGGAAGATCGTTGGTGAAGACATTAATAAGAGTAGGATACCAAAAATAAAAGAGGAAGTAGAAAAATTTATAGAGAGGTGCGATAAATGCCAACGATATGCTAATAATATGCATCGACCAGCAGAATTGTTGCATTCGGTTATATCACCATGGCCCTGCATGAAATAGGGGATGGATATTGTAAGACCATTGCCTCAAGTTAAGGGAAACGTACAGTTTTTGTTAATTCAAACGGATTATTTATCAAAATGGGTAGAAGCAGGTACTTTTAAACAGGTACGAGAAAAGGAAGTTATGAATTACATTTGGAGAAATATCATATGTCGATTTGGAGTCTCAAAGGAGAGCATTTGTGACAATAGGCCGCAATTTATAGGTGCGAAAGTCACTTTCTTTTTCCAAAGTTAGCAGATTAAACGGATCACTTATGCACCTCACCACCCAGTGGCTAACAGGCAAGCTGAGTCGACAAATAAGGTTATCATCAACAACTTAAAAAAGCAATTGGAAGAGTCTAAAGGCAAATGGCCAGAGGTACTACCAACAGGTGTGTTATGGGATTACAGAACGATGGCAAAGACTAGCACGGAAGAAACCTCATTTTCACTTGTGCACGGAATAGAAGTTCTAATTCTAGTAGAGATAGACGAATTAAGCACGAGATACACACATACTAGTGAAGCAGCAAATGAAGATGGGCTACGAGTAAATTTGGATTTGACGGAAGAAAGGAGAGAAGCAACATTAATTCGGATGGCTGCTCAAAAGTAGATAATTGAACGATACTATAACAGGAAGGTAAACCTGAGGTACTTTAAAATTGGGGACTTCGTCCTCAAAAAGGTGTTCTGATCAACAAAAGCAGCGAAAGCAGGGAAGTTGAGTCCAAATTGGGAATGCCCCTATAGGGTTAGAGGCACTGCTGGAATAGGAGCAAATAAATTGGAAATAATGGACGACAAGGTGTTACCATCACATTTGAATGTTGTCCATTTGAAGAAATACTACTTCTAAAAAAAGGTTACCACCCACGGTCAGGTATCATGCAAGTTCAATTTTATTTTGTACGTTTAAATTTTACTAACCATTTAAGATGATAGGAAAAAAAGTTTGGCCCATTCCAAATGATAATATTAGAACCGAAAGATACTCGAAATACTTAATTAATCCAGGTCTATGTTACAACATTTCTGTTGGCAAAAGGGTTATACAGTCATCATCTAAAAGATTACCTCCGAGTTCCGTATGTATTTCCTTTTTCAAGAAAAGGACCAAAAGTAAGGAGCTGATCCAGTGTTCAAGATCTCATGCTTCAATGCTCTAACACTAGGGGAAACTATGCATATATAAGGATACACAAGGAAAGAAGATGTATACAATAAGAGCATAGTTCAGCTAGGATCAAAACCTTGAAGAAAATGTTAAAATTTCAAAGACGTTCAAGCTCGCAGAAAGGATGGGCAGTAGAAAGTACAAAATATTCCCATGAGCATCTAGGTTAAGGCCATAAATTTAATCACGAGAAAATATGTCCATATTTGTAAACCTGCTACAAAGAAAGTTTTTATGAAAATGTTGTACAAGCTTATTTATTTGAAAGTTCAAAAAAAATAAAACTTCTTCAAATTACTTCATGTTTCATATCTTTGTACCAATATGAAGATGAGACGTCATCTTCATCAGTGTTGTTAATATAAAAGGGCCCTCTTTTATAAAAAATAAATCTGTGTATATTGAAGACACTGTCTACTAAAAGTATAAGCTCAAAAACTCAAAGAGCAGAAAGCGTAATATGCACCAAAGAGATATTTATATCCTCACCACAAAAATGGGAGGGGGGGGGGGGGTT
>MCJB01050452.1:101819-134646 GCA_002018475.1 Nicotiana obtusifolia
GGGGGGGGGGGGGGGGTGTTATTCAAAAACTATCCAAAAACAAAAAGACAAAGACAAGAGTTCCAACAAAAACCAAAACAAAATCAAACTACTTCCACAAAAGCCAAGGGTAAAAAATTAGGGAGTTTCATCTACAGAAGAAGAGGAATTAATTTTGAGAAGACGAGGGTTGAGCATCAACTTCACCAGGAGTAAGTCCATCACCATCACCTTTGGAACCTTCATCCTCGGGTGTTAAGAAGCTTTGACATTGCTGATTTTGTTCAATCATCTCTTTAGCTTTTGCAGTTTCAGTGTTAAGGTCAAAACCCTCCTTGCTAGATTCAATTAGATTCTCAAAGCGAGTGTTCAATAAAGCTCAACTAACATCAAGTGTTAACTTGTATTCAAGGGCCTCATAATCCTTCTCCCACTGCTCAATTTCAGCTTTCAACTCTTCCTATTATGCTTCTAAGGCTTCATAAGATGCCTTTAAAGGAGTAAGAGAATTCTCAAGGAACTAAATGTTGTCCATTGAGGAACGAAGGTCTTCTTGAGCCTAGGTGAGCACTAGATCACCCGCATATACCTTTTTTTGGTTAAAGAGCTCTTTCAAGCTTCTAATTTCTTCATTGCCTCAGAGTGTTATTCAGCAAATGAGGATTCCAATCTGTCCTTCTCTTTTTTAACTTGATTGGAGGAAGCTTTCAAAATTATTAGATCAGTGGTGATTATTGTAACGAACCGACTTGTTGTTTTAAAAATTTACGCCTCGTTTAGCGACTTAAGGTTCCGAGGAACTTCGTAATATGTATTATGACTTGCTTTTAGATTGGTGTTTTGAAAGTTCGGAACTAAATTGAAAGAACAATCCATATTTTTAAAGCTTAAATAAAAAGAGTTGACCGGATTTTGACTTGTGAGAAAACGATTCCGGAATAGGATTTTGATGATGTCAATATCTTTGTATGGTGATTTTAGACTTCGACGTATGTCCGGATTTAGATTTGGAAGTCCGTAGGACAACTTGATGTATTTTGACGAAAGTTGGAAAATGGAAGATTTTTAGAATGTTTGACCGGGAGTTGACTTTATTGATATCCGGGTTGAAATACGATTCCGAAAATTGAAACAACTCCATTATGTCATTAAGACTCGTGTGCAAAATTTAAAGTCATTCTGGATTGATTTGATACGTTTCGGCATAAATTATAGAATTTGGAAAATCCATAAACTCATGATTCGATTCAAGGCGTGATTCGTCATTTCGACGTTGTTTGATGTGATTTGAGGCCTCGATCAGGTCCGCGTTATGTTATGAGATTTGTTGGTATGTTAGGACAGGGTCCCGAAGGGCTCGGGTGAGTTTCGGGGTGGTTTCAGACCATTTCTAGGCCATTTTTAGCTGATGGTTTTTGGCCACAGAGATATGCATCCGATCGCAGACAAACGGTCGCGATCTCAAAGAGCAATTTTTCTGTTTGGACACTGTGAATCACGATCGCGGAAGCCTTTTTGCGATCGCGTATAGGAAAATTCTACTACACTAACCTGACTTCGGAAGCTTATATCTCGCAATCTATAAGGAATTTGGAGATGATCCAAAAATAAAAGTTGTATCCCTTTGTGTCTAGTTTTCAGAAAAGCAAACCATTTGGTATTTGGAGTTTTGTACAACAAGTTATGATGGATATATTACAGGCTATTTGGGAAGAGTTTGGGAATGGCGATGAAGAAATTGTTGCTGCACAGGACTGATTTTGAAAGCTTATATCTCGAAATTTATAAAGAATTAGGAGATGAGCAAAACATGAAAGTTGTAGCCCTTGATGTATAATTTTCAAGAGTCAAACCATTTGTTATTTGGATTTTTGTACAAAACGTTATGACCATTATACTAGAGGTTGTCTGGAAGAGTTGGAGAGTTTGTGCTTCGCGATCGCGATTAGTTTTCCGCAATCGCGAAGAGCAAATATTGAGCTGGAAAATTTTGTGCTTCGTGATCATGAAGCATTTTCTGTGACCGCGATGAGTAAATGCTTGGACAGATGCTATATTTTGTGGTTTCAGCCATTTTAACATATTTGGAGCAATGGAGCTCGGGTTAAAGTGATTTTTGAGGCAATTTTTAGGAGATTTCAAGGAAAACGTCGGGGTAAGAGTTTTTAACTCAATTTTGGCTAAATTACCTGAATTTATAGTTGTTTTATCATTAAATTAGTATTTTGGGTTGAAAATAATAGAAATTTAATAGACTTTAAATTGAGGATTTGGAGGTCGATTCGTTATCGGAATGTGATAAAATTAGTATAGTTTGAACTCTATCGGAATGAGTGTTCGGATTTCATGAAAATTCTGTCATATTCTGAGAGGAGAGCCCCGCGTTGAATTTTGATTGACTTTTCAATGTGAAATTTTAAGTCCACGTTTTATTATCCAGAATTATTTTCGATGAATTTTAATGAAATTATATAATTTATTTGGCTAGATTTGAGCTGTCCAGAGGTCATTTCACGCAAGAAGGCTATTTTGGAATGTCGCCCTAACTTCAAAAAGGTAATATATTGCCTAATATTGAGTGGGATAAATTACCCCTTAGGCAATGAGTCCTATGTGGAAATTGTGTAATTGAAAACCTTGTGCACGAGGTGACGAGTACGTACTTGGTTTATGTGTGCAAATTACATTGGTTGAAATTCGTAGACACCCTTATGTATTAAAGTAGAAAAGTTTTGGAACATAGTAAATCCTTGTTTGTTGAATTTGTTTTTATAGGATAATTTGATGTGATTGGCACCTTAATTTTTATGTGAATCCCGTGTTTTTGTTGAGTTGATATTTCTTGGAGATAATTTCATTATGGATTATTCATTTGCAAATAGTTTATTAGATAAATTTAAAAGGAGGCACTGATGTATTTGCCAAATATTTGGATTAAAGAAGGCGTTGTTCCTTGATGAATTACTTTTTAGTTCAGGTTGTTGAAATTGGTATTAAGTTATAAAGACCGTAAATCATGAGGCAAAGTATTAAATTGTGAAATATTATTTTGTTGAGTTGTTCACTCCCATATATCTTGTTAAGATTTTGTGCACATTATGGTCGAGCCATGGGATCCTTATCGTGAAAAATAATGTATTGTTGATTTTTGTGGTAATTTGTAATATTTGATCACTTGAGGTGCAATTTGTAATATGTTTTTATATTTGAGCACTTGATGTGCAATTTGTGATATGTTATAATATTTGAGCACTTGAGGTGCAATTTGTGGTATGTGGTGATATTTGAGCACTTGCGGTGCAATTTATAATATGTTGTGATATTTGAGCACTTGAGGTGCAAGTTGTGTTATGTTGTGATAATCACGCATGTAAGGTCTGAGTGTTGAAACCCATGCGGTGAGATAAGGGGGGCTTGATATGCGTAGCTAGTAGGGGAACTACTAGAAGCTATGCGGTATGATAAGGGTGGCTAAAACGCGGAATGCTATTTAGAAAAAAAATAATTTTTAAAAACTAAACGTGAAGGCTCTCGCGGTGATATATAGAAAGATTGAAATTTATTTATGATTTAGGACTACAAGGCAGTACCTTGGGATTGTTGAAATTTATTTATGATTTGGGACTACGAGGCGGTACCTCAGGAGTGCCCTTTGTTGATATTTCTCTATGGTTGTACTTTCCTTTAGTTATTTTATTTTTTCGTGATGTGTAAATTCTTGTGTTCTTCCGTGATGTAATTAATTTTATTATGTGTTTTGTATTCTTTGTTGTATTGTGTTGGCTTTGGCTCTTTGTAAAAGACTCTGCGGATTTGTGTTTCTGGTTTTTACTGATTTTCGAGGTTTGAGTTGTTTTGAATAAAAGAAATTGCTATTATGTTTAATTTAATAAATTTTACATCCAAATCAGTAGCTATTGGATGCTTTATTTTAATTCAAAATGTCATTTTTTTCACCCAAACAAGTTAAAAAATAAACTCATTTCTTTGTTGATTTCTTACTTGGTTTAATAAAATTGTAAACTTACTTTATTGAAAATAAATTGATCCTGTTGATATTTTATACATTGATATTTTAATACGTGAGTTCTGTGTGCAGTAGTAATAGAGATATGGGCACGAGGTGTCGTGAAAATATGAAAGTGGGCTGAGACCCGTGTTTTATAATTATGAAATGAGGTGTCACAGAGTGACTTTATTTGAAAGAATTATATTCGATTTCAAATGGAACGGATGGACCTACCACCGGTCGCTGATGATTGGGCTGTTCAAGCTTTTACTTAGGGACTTAATATTCGAAGCTCAGTGGCTTCACAGCAACTGAAGCAGAACTTACTAGAATATCCAGTTGTTATATGGGCCGACGTGCATAGGTATCAGTCGAAGATAACTAACTCGGGGCCCCTTTGGGGTCTGTTTATCCGGTCAGGACCTTTGACAGAGTCAAGAGAGAAATCGATCATGAACCGAGGCCAAATAGGGATAGGTGTCAACCATATAACGGAGATTGGAGAAGCAATGGGTCCGGGCGAAAGCCCATGGAAACTAAATGAGGAACGACTGCGGTCAAAAAAGCCGGGGACTTATGACCAAAATGGCCTCGATAGGTCTAAAGATGCACCAAGGCTATCGGAACACAACTTTAATGTTGATGCTGCTGCCATTGTAATGGCCATCGAGCACATCAAAGATACCAATGGCCTCGACCTCTATAGTCCTATCCAACCCAAAGGGATCCCAACCAAATTTGAAAATATCACGGCACTCATGGTCACAGAATGAAGGATTGTCGATAGTTGAGAGATGAAGTAGCTCGTCTATTCAATAATGGGCATCTTTGGGAGTTCTTGAGCGACCGAGCCAAGCATCATTTCAGGAACATGGATTCTAAACAAAAAGGCAGAGCAAAAAGAACCTTAACACGCTATTAACATGATCATCGGAGGAGTTGATATCCCATAAGGGCCAATGTTGAAACGCACCAAAGTATCCATCACTAGGGAGAAACGAACTCGGGACTACATGCCGGAAGGAGCTTTATCTTTCAACGATGAAGATGCGGAAGGGATTGTGAAACCCTACAATGATGCACTGGTAATATCTGTACTCGTAAATAAAATTTGGGTTAAAATTATGTTAATTGATCCAGGTAGCCTGGCAAACATTATTCGATCAAGGGTTGTGGAACAGCTTGGTTTGCAAGACCAAGTTGTGCCTGCAATTCGAGTTCTAAACAGATTTAACATGGCTTGTGAGACCACTAAAGGCAAAATAACATCACCAGTAAGCACCGCCGGGACCATCCAAGAGACCAAATTTTATGTGATCGAAGGGGACATGAGATACAACGCGCTATTTGGAAGGTCATGGATCCACAACATGAGGGCGGTGTCTTCGACGCTGCACTAGACATTGAAATTTCCGACACTTGACGGAGTTAGAATGGTCTATGGGGAACAACCAGCTGCAAAAGTAATGTTCACAATTGAAGAGGTTACACCAACATCTACAGTTTCAACATCGAAGGCCCAAACCAGGTGGTTAAAAATGGGGCAAAATAGCAATCACTAATCCCATCTTCGGCAGATTAGAACAAACAAGGGGAAGTCGAGGATGATGATTGTTGAATTTCCAGATCTTTTATAGCCCTCGATGATTTCGACGCCACTAAATCGACGGTCAAGGAACTAGAACAAGTCATATTGCGAGAAAATTTTGCTCGATCGAAAGGTATACCTGGGCACGGGGCTAAGCTCCGAGCTTAGGGTAAAACTCATTCAAATTTTTATAACTAACGAAGACTATTTCGCTTGGTCCCACCTCGATATGACAGGTATCCCATCGGAGATAACCACTCACAAGCTGAGCCTGGACCCGAAGTTTCATCCGATTAAACAAAAGAGGAGACCCCAGTCCGAGATCAAGCTTGCTTTCATCAAGGATGAGGTATCTAAACTTCTTAAAATAGGATCTATTCGGGAGGTCAAATACCTAGATTGGTTAGCAAACGTAGTGGTAGTCCGTAAGAAAATGAATAAATTAAGAATGTGTCTAGGCTATAAAGATTTGAATAAAGCATGCCCCTAAGACTCTTTCCTTTGCCCAACATCGATCGTATGATCGATGCCAAGGCCGGCCACGAGACCCTTAGTTTTCTCGACGCCTATTCCGGGTACAACCAAATACGGATGGACCCGGGTGATCAAGAAAAAACTTCCTTCATCACTAAACTGTTATAACATAATGCCGTTTGGATTGAAAAATGCTGGTGCCACATACCAACGCTTAGTAAATCGGATGTTCGAGAAACAAATAGGAAAATAAAGGGAGGTTTACATTAAGTCCCCGCAAACAAAGGACCATATAAAATATTTGCAGGAAACATTCAGTATACTGAAGCAGTTCAACATGAAGCTAAACCCAAAAAAATGTGCTTTTGAGTAGGGTCGGGTAAGTTCCTCGCATTTATGGTATCCAATCGGGGAATTGAGATCAATCCTGATAAGATCAAATCCAATGAAGATATCACGATCATGTACAACGTAAAGGCCGTGCAAGGGTTAACCGGGCGAATAGCCACCCTGGGGCAATTTATTTCGGGGTCATTCCATAAAAGCCACCAATTCTTCGCACTGTCATTCTTCGTGGACCCCGGAATTCCTGCAAGCTTTGGAGCAACTCAAAAGGTACTTATCGAGCCCTCCCCCCCTTTACTTGACACACCGAAGGTGGACTAATAACTATACTTGTACTTGGCGGTCTCAGAGATAGCGGTAAGTGGAGTCCTAGCTCGGGAAGAGAAAGGTATGCAATTTCTAATTTACTATGTTAGTAGAACCTTAGGTGAGGCCGGAACTAGGTACCTTCACCTGGAAAAACTGGTGCTCGCTTTGTTAAGCGCCTCTAGGAAGCTAAAACCATACTTCTAATGTTATCCCATATGTGTCGTAACTACTTACCCATTCAGAAACGTTATGCATAAGCCCGAACTCTCGGGCCGACTGGCCAAATGGGTCATAGAAATAAGTGGATACGATATTAAGTATCAACCTCAGACTGCAATTAAGTCTCAAATTTTGGCAGACTTTGTGGCCGACTTTACACCGGTCCTAATACCCAAGGTCAAAAGAGAGTTGTTGATTAACTCATGAACTTCCTCCGGAATCTGGACCCACTTCACGGACGGCACCTCAAAAGCAAAAGGGTCCGGCCTTGGCATCGTATTGGAGCTACCAACAGGTAATATAATTAGGCAATCTATTAAGACTGTGAAATTGACTAACAACGAGGTCGAACATAAGGCCATGATTGCAGGCCCTGAACTAGCCAAGAGCTTGGGGGAGAAAGTGATCGAAGCCAAGTGCAACTCCCTCCTTGTGGTAAACCAAGTCAATGAAATATTCGAGGTCAAAGAGGAACAAATGCAAAGATACTTGGACAAATTACCGGTGACATTACATTGGTTCAAAGAATGGACTTTGCAACACGTAACTCGGGATCAAAACAGAAGTCGTACAACTTATGAGATCAGTGGTGGAAGAAGGCCACGCCGAGATCATGTCACGACCCTAATCCCCGAACCCGGTCGTGATGGCGCCTCTCGTAAAGACAGCGCTAGCCAATTTAACCAAAATCTCATTTAAGCAGTTAATTAAAATGAAAACAATATAAGCATGAATTAATAGCAATAATTCGCGGAAATATAGCTAACCATAATAGAAACTATCCCGACACAGCCCAAACCGGGGTGTCACAAGTCATGAGCAATTATGGATCCTGATACAAGTCTACTAAATACAATATTTGGCACAACTGTTTGAAGAAAATAGAAATAATAAGATAAGGGAGATACGGGGCTGCAGACGTCAACAGCTACCTCGTAGTCTCTGAATCACCGCCTGAACAGGAGGAGTCAGCACTCCGGAGCAGAACCAACAACGCCTGAATCTGCACACATGGTGCGAGGAGCAATGTCAGTACTCCGACCCAGTGAGTAATAAATATAAATAATGACTGAAAGTAAGAAAGCACGTAAAGCACAAGGCATTCTATAATGAAGCAGTAAAACATTATTTGAAAACAGTAAATCAGTGAGAAATCAAGTAAAATCTCCTTTCAAAGGTAAACCTGTAATTTTTTAGGTAAATAATGTGAAGTAAAAAAAGGATAGAAAATCGCCCCTCGGGCTCAGTTTCAATAAATTCGCCCCTCGGGCAATATCGCAGAACAGTACCAGCCCCTCGGGCTCAAATCTCATAACAATACCAGCCCTCGGGCTATCACATGGTACAGTATCAGCCCCTCGGGCTATATCTCACAATGGGTACCCGCGCTCACTAGGGCTGTACAGACTTTGGGAGGGGCCCCTTACGACCCAAGCGCAATATCAAGCCACCTCGTGGCATCAAATTTAGGCCCTCGACCTCATATCAGTCAAGCCACCTCGTGGAGTATATAAAGTATCTCAGGCCCTCGACCTCATATCAGTGACAAGCCACCTCGTGGCATATAAAGTATCTCATACCCTCGGCCTCATATCACTCAGTATATCCTCATATCTGGCCCTCGGCCGCACTCAGTCAGAAAATCATCACAAGCCCCTCGGGCATAGTAAAACAGTAGTTCTCAGCCCAAAAACATCATTAAAATATTATTTAAGTCTCAAAACTGAGTAAAAGTGGCTGAGTTGTAAAATAATGGAAAACAGCATGACTGAGTTCAAGTAATAAGTCAAAATAGTGAGGAAACAATAATAAAAATCCCCGAAGGGTTCAAATAATTGGAACGAAGCCCAAATATGACAATCAGCCCAAATCTTGATGATAACAAATGAGTTTCAGCCAAATACGCGGTAAAATCAATCAGGACGGACCAAGTCACAATCCCAAGTAGTAAATGACCCCACGCTCATCATCGAGCTCGTGTCTCACCTTAATATAGCACTACGATGTACAATCCGGGGTTTCAAACCCTCAGAATGTTATTTACAATCACTACTCACCTCGAACCGGCTAAATCCCTAGCCCGTGATGCCTTTGCCCCTTAAATTGGCTTCCACGCGCGTCGAATCTATCCAAAATCAAAACGAATACATCACAATATGCTGAGGGGACAAAGCCCAAGCGAAAACAATCAAAAAATACCAAAAATTTCAAAATTAGCAAAACCCGAGCACCGAGCCCACTTCTCGAAGCTCAGAAATTTTCACATTAACGGGTTCCTTATCTCCCAACGAGTTCATACATATCAAAAGTTCTTAAATCCGACCCCAAATGGTCCTCCAAATACCCAATTAGAATTTTAAAATTTCAAGTCCTATTTCTTCCATTTTTAGCAAGACTTCAATGTTTTTCTAGGTGTATTTTACAATATAAACGAGTTTTAGGTCCGAAATTCTTACCTCCAATCGATTCTCCTTGAATCCCTTGTTAATTTCCTTCAAGAACCTCCAGAAATGAGCAACTATGGGTGAAAATATACCCAAAATTGCGGAGAAGAAGACTTAAAAACATTCTGCCCAGGTTTCATTGAGTTGTACCTTGCGCTGTGCAGGTTGTACATCCTCTTACTATTTTTCCTTGTTGTACACCTTCTGTTAAACCGCTCATAACCCCTTGTGAAACTATCCAAATGATCAACTATTTGAAGATTTAGAAACTAGACTCGAAGATCTTTCATTTGATAGGTTTTACACTATATAACTCTTTATATATTCCGAGATATGAGCTTCTGAAATGCATTAGAAAATTTTGTCGAAATTGCTCCACCAGCCAACTTCGATCAATCATAACTTTCTCATAGAATATCCAAATCATGAATGTTTTAACTTTATGGAAACTAGAATACAAGGGCTACAACTTTTATGTTTTACAATATTACTGATTCCTTATAGATTACAAGATATGAGCTTCCAAACTGGACTACTTGCACTAGAAATTTTCTGGTGCACAGCTGAAGCTAAAAAACAATCTGCAATTTTTTCAAAGATGAAATAGTCCGTTTAACCACCCAAAACTCTCTCGAGGCCACTGGGACCTCAACCAAATATGCCAACATATCCCATAAAATCATTCAAACTTGTTACAACCTTCGTAACGCTCAAAGCAATATCACAACACCAAATTCACGTCGGATTCAATCCTAAGAATTTCAAAATCTTCTAAATTATTCTTTTGATAAAAAAATCCAACCAAACCACGTCCGAATGACATGAAATTTTGCACACACATCCCAAATGACATAACAAAGCTATAGAAACTCTCAAAATTCCATTCCGACCCTCGGATCAAAATCTCGTCTAACAAATGGAAATCGCCAAAATGCTAACTCTATCAATTCAAGCCTAATTCTATACTGCCCTCCAAAGCAAATTCTGATCACACTCCTAAGTCATAAATCACCTCCCGAAGCTAACCGAACCATCGAAACTCACATCCGAGCCCTCTAACTCATAAGTCAACATTCAGTTGACTTTTCTAACTTAAACCTTCTTAAAAGAGACTAAGTGTCTCATTTCTTACCAAATCCACTCCGAACACAAACTACTCAACTCGATCACATAAAACACGAATAACGAAGCATAATGAAGCAGAAATAGGGAAAAAGGAGCAGTAACTCATGAGACGACTGGCCGGGTCGTCACAGATCAACTCGACAAGTCTAACTTGGGATTGGAGGAATAAGTACGTAGAATATCTTAGATCCGATAAACTTCCCTCATATCTAAATGAGTCGAGGTCCTTGCACACAAAGGCGGCCCAATATAGCCTGTCCGAAGATGGAACCTTGTTCACAAGAATATTTGATGGTATACTTGCAATATGTCTAGGGCCAGGCGATACTGAGTATGTTCTGAGGGAAATCGACGAAGGTACCTGTGGGAATCATTCGAGCGCTGAATCGCTAGTTTGAAAACTAATTAGAGTCAGCTATTATTGGATCGATATGGAAAAAAAAGCAAAGGGGTTCGTTCAAAAAGTGATGAATGCCAAAGACACGCTCCAATGATCCATCGACCCGTGGAGCTGCTCCACTCGGTTTTAACACCATGGTCGTTCATGAAGTGGGAATGGACATCGTTGGCCCCCTTCCATAGGCACCAGGTAAGGCTTAATTAATATTGTTTATGAATAATTATTTTTCTAAGTGGGTGGAAGCCCAGGCATATGAGAAGGTCAGGGAAAAGAATGTCATCGACTTCATTTGGGGCCACATCATATGTCGGTTCAAAATGTCATCCGAAATCGTATGTGACAATGGAAAACAATTTATCGGTAGCAAAGTGACCAAGTTTCTCGAGGATCATAAGATCAAACGGATCCCGTTAACACATTATCACCCTAGTGGGAACATACAAGCTCAATCGACCAATAAAACCATACTCTAAAGCCCCTAAAAGAGGTTAACCGATGCTAAAGAAAGGTGAAAGAAAATCCTACCCGAAGTCCTATGGGCATATCTTATGACCTCAAAGTCCAGTACCGGGGCCACTCCATTCTCCTTGATTTACGGTGCCAAGGCTCTAATATCGGTCGAAATCAGTTCCGATATGCAACAAAGGAATCAAATGACGAGGCAATGAATACGAGCTTGGAACTATTGGATGAAAGGCGCGAAGCCGCCCTTGTTCGGTTGGCCGTCAACTGATTGAGAGATATTACAATAGAAGGACCAATCTTCGATACTTAAATATCGGGGACTTAGTGCTAAGAAAGGTCACACTGAACACCCGAAACCCGAGCGAGGGAAAAATGGGACAAAACTGGGAAGGATCGTATCATATCGTTGAAATCACCACAAAAGAATCCTACAAGCTCGGAATGATGAATGGTGAACAACTACAGAGCAATTGGAATATAACTCACCTAAAATGATATTACTGCTAAGATACGACCCCCATTCATTTTCTTTTATTTATATTTCGGACTAACACTTGTAGGTGACCCATAAGGAGTAGTACAAAGTGTTAGGCCTAAAAGCACGCATTGCACTCTTTTTCTCTTGAACCGGTTTTCTCCCAAATGAGTTTTCCGGCAAGGTTTTAACGAGGAAACAGTGGATCGTGCTAATTTAGAATCAAAGGCCGATCACGAATCGGTGTCAAAGATCACATTAAAAGATCTGAAGCTTCTCTCTATGATCAACTTCGAATACTGGTGGCATTACCCTCAAATATCAACTTTAGCAAGGAAATTACTTCGTGGTGGAAGGGTATCTATAGGTAGGATTTATTATAAGGGCCAAACGGTCAAACGAATTGAGCCCGCATAGATTGCTCGAGCCCTAGAATAAAGCATGTACACATGTATGACTGTTTTACACAAGAATAAAGAGAATTTTTTTTCCTTGCAATCATCTTGTCTTTTAAAAATTTCTTATTTACATTTCTTAAGAAATTCTTTGCTTCCGATCCCCTAAAGGTAATGATCTCACAGGCCGGTTTAACCTGAGATCGAATAATCACTCTCTCACTCGGTTGTTTGAATCTTCGAACATATCCTAATTAGTTCGTGCTAAGTCATTTTCGATCGTTGTGAATATAAATAATAAAGCAAACGGAAAAATTCGAAAGTCGTGAATGGGAAAGAAAGCCTTATATATTTATACAAAATTCTTTTTACAAGGGCCAAACTGCCCGATGAAAAATTTTAAAAAGGACTAACGGCCTCAACAAAAAAAACAAAAAACAAAAACATCTAAAGGCCTAAGTGGGCTGGACCTCATCAGGGACATCATCTTCATCCTCGGGATCATCCCCACCTTCAGACTCCCTTAAACCCTCGGAGTCATTATCATCCTCGGAGTAAGCCAACATTTTAGCATCAGCTTCGAGCTCCCTGACGTTCTAGATCTCAGTTCATAAGTCGAAACCCCGAACATGGATTTCCTTGAGGACCTCCCTTCGAGATTATCATTTAGCATGCTCAGTGATGTTTCTTGCTCGAACCTGAGCAGCCTAGGCATCAGCCTTATAAACAACCACCATCTCATCGGCATTGTCCTTAACTACTTTGGCCTCCGACTTGGCCGCTTCGAGCTCCGTGGCTAGATTTTCTTAATCAAAGATAGCTGAATTCAACTGGGATCTGAGCTCATCGATCTTCTTGGCCTGCACTAAGGGGGGCCAGTGGTCCGGTCACGGACCAAAATGTTTTTCTGGTTCTGGTCCGGTCCGGTGCCGGAAGGCCTCAAGACCGGACCCAACCGGTCTTACCGATTCGGGATCGCCGGTCCTCTTTGTTGGAAGCCGGTTCATGACCGTCACCGGCTATCGGTATCCTGATTTTTCCGGTCCGATCCAAACCGGTTAGGCCATTTTTTTTATTTGTCTTTCACTTAAAGTGATGGATAATTTTAAGTTTTTGAAAATATAACAATAAAATATTACTGACTTTGTATATATATTTGAAATGTTTAGTTTGTTTCAAAGTTCAAACTTAGAATTTAAAAACTTGTAATATTTTTTTCAAACTTTGAATTAGTTTCAAAGTTTAAAATTAGATTCAAACCTTGAAATTTGAATCAATTAGAAACTAGTAATTAATTATAGTATTTTTGCGCAAAGAATAAATTTTAAAAAAAAATAAGAAGGCAAGAGTTGTGAACTTGTGATGGAATTCCATGATATGAAGTAATTTTATTGTAGTGTACTCTAATTTTGAAAATTACATTCTTTTAAACATATTGGCTAATTTATTTAAGATAGCCGTAGGCTTTTCTTTAGGAACTGGTTGTTGTTGTTCTGGTTCATCATCTTCATCTTGTTCTTCTTCATCTTCTTCTTTATTGCCGGTTTGACTCCCTTCTTCACTTGTTCCGTCGTCCAAAATTTGATCGAGATACGCTTTATCTTTTTTCTGAGAAAGTTCTGGTATTTCAAAGTTTCTTCACTCTGCTCTGATCCAATCCCTGAATAAATCTCCTGTCTCCATTGCCTCTTCTCTCAATGAATGTCTGTGATCTCCAATCTGAAATCTTCCTTGGCTAAAAGCTCTCTCCGATGCAACTGGTAGCTTGAATTGTTAATATATCCCGAACCATTTTTGTAAGTATTGGAAACTACGATTCTTGATTCTTCCAATAATCCAATAAATTATGAGTTCTAAAACTTGTAAGTTTCTTTGGATATTGAATTAAATAGACTTGGAACTCGATGTATTTCTCCCGTACTTGTCTTGTTCTTAAAGCAACTTTTGATCAAGTCCTCCAAAAGTGCTCATCCCCACATGCCTTTTGCCCATTTGAGAAGAACTTTCACCAGTTGACTGTATTGGTGCAGTTGGTGTAGCATTGTCTTCCCAAGCTCTATACTTTGCAAAAATAATCACGGTATCTGAAAGAACTTTAGCACAAGCATGTTCTTCACTTGGACATTTATTAGTCGCAATTTCAACAGGTTTAATCTCTAAATTTGCATATATTTCTCTAGCATGTCGTTCAGTTAACTTAAGTTTAAAAGCAGGATGCAATACAGAAGCAATGTAAAAAAACTGGGGAATTGGGAAAAAATATTTTTAAAATTTTTCAATCATAGCCTCTACAGCCACTTTATATGCTTCGTATTGCCTATGTAATTTCAATAATTCAGATATTCCAGTTATATAATATAACATGGTAAGAGTAATTGGATAATATTGTCCGAAAAATTCTAAAGTAGCATGATAAAAAAATTTTAAAAACTGAAGGAGATGTTGAACAAGGTTCCAATCGTCCTCTTTAAGGTGATAAAGTTCTATAAAATG
Source organism: Nicotiana obtusifolia (assembly GCA_002018475.1). Taxonomy (NCBI): domain Eukaryota; kingdom Viridiplantae; phylum Streptophyta; class Magnoliopsida; order Solanales; family Solanaceae; genus Nicotiana; species Nicotiana obtusifolia. The sequence continues at coordinate 116,540 of MCJB01050452.1, forward strand.
CTTCTTATGCATTTGAGTAATAGGCTCTCTATATTCATAAGTGACAGTCAATGTTTCATATTAAGTGTTCCATCTAGTACAAACTTCCTTTGGGACTCTCCTAATCGACATTCCTAATTCTATACATTTTCTTTCCCATTCTCCTTTTCTTCTTAATTTTTATTTCTAAATATATAAGCAATAGCTACTTTCACCTTTTCGATAATGTGGTTAAACAAGTCTAGACCATCTTTTACTACTAAAATTGTAAATATGACCTGAACATCTAATATGAAAAAATTCCTTAAAAGGGGGGTTCAAAATAGGTCTCAAGTTCCTAATTGCTTCTGTTGTTTGTAGCATTATCTACTGTAATACTAAAAACTTTATTAGTTAAACAATATGCATGTCAATTGATGAAACTGTTTTGGAAATATAATTACCCGTGTGTGGTTCATCAACAACTTTGTAAGGAATAATACGTGTTTGAAATACCCAATCAAGATCTATCCAATGAACAGTAACTATAATATAATCACAATTATTTATAGAACGACTCATATCCGTGGTAAGGCATACTCTAGTGTCAAAGTTATCAAATAAATATCGCCAATAATCTTTATATTCCTTCTTAAATTTAATAATATCATTTTTAACAGCAGTTCTTGGAAAACCTTTAAAAGAAGGATTATATGTAGCCTAAATATATAGAACAAAACCAGTAGAAGAAGGAAAACTATAAGGTAACAAATCCCTCTGATATCATTTGAGAATACAAACTCTTGTTGCACCCCAAAAATGAATTTTTGGTAAAATCATTAGTAGAAATAAGAAATCTCTCGGTTCGAGAAATCAAAATAAGAGGCTCGAACCATTTCTTCTGACTCTTTTTCAAATTCGATAAATATTGGTTGATCGCATATTTCATTATAGTTCTATGATTCAGATTATCCTTTCCCTCTACCACAACTAGTTTAGCAATATTTTCCCTATCCCTTTGTTTATCATAAGTAAGAATCCCTCCCGTTGTTTGGTTAATTTTTGTTTGGGTACCCGATGATTCATCATGCGCTACTCCCTCATGTCCTAAATAAATACCGCCCGCCTACATTGACCATTCCTTAGGATGTTTATTTCTTAAGTGGGTCCTGATTTTACCCGTTCTACCTTCATTACCCCCAGTTTTAAAAACTCACTCCATTCCACAAAGCCCACATACGGCCGTCTGACTTTCTACTTTCTTTTCCGCAAATTTTCACACCTCAGATCTGTCCTTATGTTTAAATGGGACTCTAGTAGAAGGTACAGGAGGCAAGTCAGACTGAACTTCAGGTGGACTAGCTTGAAATTCATGTGGTTCTTCTAAATTAACCCAAGTTTGATAGTTATATTGTGCTTCTAACATATCATTATCAAGTGGATTAAAAGAGCTAACATTATGATAATATTGACAATCATCTATGTGTTGACTAGAACTACCAGCAATTCCTTTACCCCTATTTCTCCCACGACCATGTGCCTGCCCCCACTACTAGTTCCAATTGAACCTCTTTGAGACATATTTATAGCAAATAAAATAAATATATGACAAAAAAATTATAAAAGAGTAGGAAGTAGGAACGACCAACCAAATATAACCGTATAATTGAGGTGAAGTAGAAACTTGAATCTTCACTTCTTAATAAGTTGAATACTTGATAATCGAAAAACTTTAACAAATAGCCAGTGCCTCCAATTTACCCTATAGTTGATAATTAAAAACTTCACCAAATAGCCAAATATAGCATTGATAGCAATCCAATTAAAAATTGATAAAGTAACAAAATTGTATAATTTTAACAAATAGCCAAAGTAGCAAAATAGCAATATTGTAGAGAATTTGAGAGAATTGGATGAATTGTGTAAAAGATATGATGAAATAAAGGAATATTTATAGGGAAAAAATTGTTAAGGTGGTTATGGGGTGAAAATAGACTTTTTTTGGCTGTTGGACAACGGCTACTAAGTCAATAGAGCCGTTGCCAACGGCTAGTTTTTAAACAGCCAGTTATTTTTTTTCCGACCCGGCCAGTCCGACATTTTTTTTGCTTCGATTCATCCGGTTTGAAATGGACACACCGTCTCGCTACCGGGGCCGGCATTACGGAACATTAATGGATCGGTTTTCGATCCGATTCTGGCCTGGTCCAGTGTGAACCGAACCATTAGCACCCTTAGCCTGCACCAAGGACTTCTTCTAATACCTCGGAGCTAGACTTCAACCGAAGCAAGTTGGGCCTGGGCGGTCTCCTTTTCTGAGGCCAGGCGGTCCATGTTCTTTTTCCATCCTTCGGCCTCAGCCTTTACTGCATCTACCTTTTCTTGAAGTTGTCCAATCTTATCGATCTTTTGCTGGACGTGCGGGTTCAGACCATTAGTCACCATGACCGATTCGTCATCACTAACTTCAAATATTCTTTTTACCTGCTCAACCAAGTCGGAATGCTCTTTCGAGCCACCTCTAACTTAGCCCGGAGGCCCTTAGCCTCCTCTTCTCTTTACCCACTAAGAAGTTTGTAAGTATTTCTTTTCTCAGTGAGCCCTCGGATCTCTGCCTCGTACTGGTTCAGTTCTTCCCGGTATCAAAGGAATGTTTCATGGTGGATTATCGAAGCTTACAAACATAGCAAGATGAGTTATGATCATCTACAAATTAAACTTAGTGAACACTAGGAATTATTATGAGGTATCTAAGGTTACCCGATTTAATTTCTGTTGGGCTTCATATTTGGATTATCCTCCTCGGTCTCCAAGCACCGAAGGTAACTGGCCACTCCCACAGGGGCAGAAAAAATTCGAGCATCCTCTGGAATGGACATAACGATTGACCTCTTCCGGACAAGATTCAAACTCGGGGCTGGGAACCGGTTGACTAGTTTCGGGCTCGAGGCAGGTCCACTTGTCCCCGATGACAGACTCTTCTTCGCCACCGGTATATCACCCAATCCGATTATGTCCTCCGTAGCGGTAGAGTCTAGGCCATCAAAGAAGTTTGAAAGGAGTCTATCGTCCCTTGTGGCTCTTAGTTGGGTCGTTCTTTCAGCCCCTGAGCATTGATAATCATAGACTCAGTAAATAATGGCGAACCGGAGAGGTCTATCACTCATAGTATGGCCTTCGGGGCACTATCCCCTGTTCGGGAAGAATTGGCTATGGTCTCATTATCGGCCTCCCTATCGCGAGACAAAGCAGTCTCGCCTCCTTCTGGGTCAGAAGCTTCGGCTAAAGCTCCCTCATCGACCTCCCTGAGTTGAGGTAATTAAATTTTAGCTCTTACCGGTCCGGGGGCCCCTAAACCTCGAGCCCTGACCTCACACGGGCCACCAGTTCGGAGTTCTCTTCTTCTCTTTCTGACTCATCCCTGAGCCGGTGCAGTGAGTCCGAAGAGGGCGCTCGAGCACTAGTGCTACCCTAAGGTTTACGCACCAGACCTTTTTTTGTTTTCTTCTTTTCCGAGCTCGGGGAACTCGGGGCCCTCTTCCTTTTCTTCTGATCACCCTACCTCGGAGCAGGGGGCTCGAAAGGCACATCCTCGTCACCAGATGGAGGCCTCATAGCAACATCCTTGGGAAGACCTGCAAAAGAAAATGGAACTAATAAGAACTCAATGGCACGAGGAAAAAAATCAAATATTATTGAATCGGAAAAGGAAAATTACCATGGGAAGGGCCTCCCATAGGCCCTTCGACAGTTTGCGCCACGCGCGCTTGCGATAGGGTTTTTGTGACACGTCCACGACCTACTCCTTGATCGAGGAATTGCATTCGGCATTCAAGCAATAGCTGCACCACAAAACGTCGATAAGAAGGGAGAAAAAAAACCATCTTTAAGGTAAATTCATACTTACTTTTCATGTTCCATTTCCCGAAAAATGGCACGTAAAATCGGCCGGGATTAAATTCGAGATCTTCACCCGAACAAATCGGCCCAACCAGCCTCGGTTCCAATCCTCGTCTATACTCGAGAATGGAGCCTTACTGCCCCGGCCGGCAAGCTTAATTAATCCTTCCAATAAAGTTGGGGACTGTACAAACGCATGAGATGATCGAGGGTGAAGGGACACCCCTTGATTTTGCTTACGAAGAAGCGGAGGAGACTTACTATCCTCAAGAAAGAGGGGTGGATTTGACCAAGAGTTACCTTGTACCTCTTACAGAAGGCGATGATGATCGGGTCCAAGGGGCCCAACGTGAAGGGATAAGTGTAAACACTTAAAAATCCTCCACGTAGGTAGTAATCGCTTTCTCAGGCGTGGGCACCACCACGTGTTTATCAACCCAGTTGCAATCCTCTTTGACCTTTGAGAGGAGACCGTCGGTGGTCGAGCATATATATCTTAAGACCAGATTGCATCATCTCAGTACCGAGAAAGCCTTTTCAACCTTGAAATCAGCACCGGTCAAGCACACACCAGGAACAAATAATTCAGGGTGATGTTCCGCCGCTGTTTTTTCGTCGGCCGGCCGTGATGAAGAGGCGGTTTCTTTTTGTGGAACTGTCTTAGAAGTTTTCGCCATTTTTCTGAATAGAGATAAAGAAAAGGTAGTTAAAGGTTAAGCTAATATTTTGGAACAAAAACGAGCCAAAGTTCTTGCAAAAACCTCAAACAAATATGGTACAAGTGTTAGAGAATGAAAAGATTTTTTAAAAGAACAAGAGTAGAAGAGGTTTAAACGTAAAATTTGAATGGATGAAGGATAGAGTATATATAGTATTCAAAGGACGGTTCAAAGTCTGTAGCAGCCGACCAGCGAACTGATGAACATTTAATGCCATTAAGATATGACTGAAGAGAGGTTTCGTCTAGCTTTTTCGTTTCTGAAGTGAAGTATCGAAATCAGGATCACGGGCTCATATCGTTTCTCGTCGTTTATACTCCAAAAAAAGAGGGGACTATCTGTATATGGCCGAAACTGAGCTCATCTATTGAAAGACAGATTGGAACCGAAACGTAATGGATTGAAGATCGACCCCAGGTTCCGTTGAACCTAGGTACGAGGTTAGAACATGCGCGTTCAAAGATTATCGAGTCTGTGACCCTGAGACTAGCTCCGAATCCAAATTAGCTTGAGAGAACATCATCGAATCAAAATAGCGGAAGGCCGAACTATCCGTAACTGGTCGCGCATCACGGCGAGAATCTCGGCACGTATCAATGAAATCGCTTAATTAACAAATCATGAGATTTTACCTTTTATAGAGTTGTACCTAAAGTAGGAATCTCCTACTATATAAACGGGGTCTGATTATTTGTAAAGGACTTGGTAACATGCATCCCAAAAGAATTATAATATTATCTTTCTACAAGCTACAGCTCTTTTGTATTTGATATTATTTGGATCATAATCAGTTCGAGTGAGGTCTATTTCTCATGGCTATAACCGTTCAAGTCACACTGTTTAAATTTACTTTATTATTATTTGCTTTATTTATAGTTCAATCTATCACTTTGTGTCAGATTAATCCACGTATCCTTAAATCACTTATAAATTTAATTATTATCCGATTTGAGGGTAAACACATTTTATTAGGGTCACAAGAATACTAGTAGCTTGCATCCAGTGTTCAAAGGTCAGATCTTGGCTCCATTGGGAGACACAGAGAAATCCAACTACAATAATGAGAAGAATGCAGGGGTTTATGAGATGGAAGTGAAGCCTTACATGCGTACGAGACTAAAGTTTGGTTGGATAAAAATACGCAAAATTAAGTCAAAGATTGAGTGTGATTTCAAGGTACCCCTGTGTTGGGATATATTATTAATTATGGTTTTGGTTTAGATATAATATTTATTATGAAATAATTTTTTATACAATTTTAGTTAAATTTTAAATAGATCATATATTAGTTTGTGTCCTTTGCTTATTTAGTAGATGATTTAGTGTATAGAGTTTAGCTTATACACATAAGATTAAATCATTGGTTCTTATAAGTATAAAGTTTGAGTTCACAATTTAAGGATGAAATTGGACAGACCATCATGGATGATTGTAGCACAAGATTAAATATAATTTTTCTTGATTATGGGAATGGTTTAATTTCAACTTCTTGTGCTAGTATATTTTATATATATTGAACGGACCAAGTAGATATAAGTATCTTATACTGACTTAATAAATAAACTCTCTAGCCATTAAATATACTTATTCTATTAATCTTGATATAATTATTATTAGCTGTGTATATTATTATTGTTTTAATTTATTAAAAGGCGAGATTCTTTCGTGGGTCAATATACCTGGTAAATCGGATAATAATAATGTACATCGGCGAAGTAATAGTTAGTTGATGGAATTCATGTCTCAGTTTAGATATTGATGATACACCTTTATGAAAGCTTATATGTTTTCATTTGTAAACCCGGCCAGTGAATTTTGTATCCGACACATGAAATAAGTTAAACGAAAGTCTAAAGAACATAATCAATAAATTAAATTGTCAGTAATTTAATTTAATTGATTAGTATCTGAATCTTAACATGAGGAGTTAAATAAGATTTAATAGATGAATTTCGAAATTGAATAAGGAGTGCAATTACAACTTTTTAGTGGAATAATTCGTAATTAATTATGGTAAATATTAATTTCAAAAAGTAGAAATTAATTCCATAATTGAAAGACTTGTTCACTAAATCTGGTGGTACCTGCTGTGCCTAAATAAAAGAAAATAAAGGAATATTTTATCTGGTGGAAAGGAAAATCCAACAGGTTTTGGAAAAAGGTTTTAACCCTTAAAGCTAGTGTTATAAATACATAAGATTTTTTTCACCTAGAGGAGTGAGAGATGGTTGCCGAATTTCAGCCCCTTTTTCCTAGAAATTTCTCCCACACGAAATTGTTATTTTTTCGAATATTATTTGGGTAACATGGTAGAAGACCGTGGAACGATCGGAGATCGTGATCCTGCGGGTGATTGAGATTTCATTGAGTTACTGTGGAATTGGAGGCTCACGTGATAGAGGAGCTTTGTTCACGTTTCAAGAGGTACCCCGTGAAATCTCGTTTATGCTAGCTGTCTTGATTACATGTGATTTTGGTACTTTGATTGCTTCCGCTGCTTATTATAATCTATCAATTGGTATTAGAGCCCACTCACATCTGATTAAATAACTAAGTTTTTCATGAAACAAGAATATCATGTTTATGTACATTTTTCAATTACATGTATATGTTGTTTTCTGAAAAAATACATTGTTGTTTTGTGAGTTGATTGTGCATAAAATTTTGGATTATTTTATAATTATGAGATATCTGTTTTTATTGATATTTGATTGGAATGATCTGAATTTTTTGGGTAAACCCGAGAAACACGCAAAACCTTATTTTGATCGAATTGCCGGTCAACGAACTTGATGGACTCCGATTGAATTTCAGAGGTCAACGAACTTGATGGACTCCGATTGAGTCAAAATTTGGTGGATCCATCGAAAACGACGTGGTGAGAAAAGCTCACTCCTTTAGTAGTGACTCATGGTGGCTTTCAGCATTTTGAGGTTGTTTGGACAGTGTTTTGAATATTTTTCTACTTTCTGGATATTATTTCTTAATAATTTGAATTCGTTTTTAATTCAATGGTGGTGGGAGTGACTCCCCATGGTCTCCATAGTTAAATACTATTGATATAATGGGTTTACACATTGGCTATTAGTAAATAGACGTATTGTTGTATTAAATTCAATAATAGAGGTGTAGGATTTTATTAACTAGGTCTTACAAGGTATACTTGATACTGTGTCATGATATAATTATTTTGTAAGAAAGTGAAATCTTATGCTTGATATCCTAGATGACTAATGATTGGTGCATTTGGCATATTTGTGCATAATTAAAAAAAATTAAATTATGTCTTCATGACCTACGTGATTACTATTCTTGGATATTCGATGAAAAATTTTGTTCTCTAGTTGGAGGTTGTAATTAAGTGAAATATGACGGTATTTTGTATGAATTTTATATTATTGATATAGCTTTTAAGTTATGGTCCATATTCTGTCATAAAATAATTTCATAAGCTATACGTATATTCACTTGTAAATTAAGAATTTTATGAGTAATAAATAGTTACCATAAAGTGGTTTGTTTATTTGAACTCATGAAAAATTCTTACTAAATTGTACATGTGAAATTATGTCTATTCATGGATTGAGCATTACGATTAATAAGTAGGATCCACAAAATGGTCTATTTATTAGAGTCATTAAAATCTGCTTAATGTACCATGTGAAAATTATCCTTGATAAATATGCATTAGTGGTGGAGGTTTTTAACTGGAAAAGAGTTTTATCTTTGGGTACTAGTGAGACCAACTCCATCCATGAGAAGAGATATTGGATTTTTCGCTAGGAGAAAATATGATATTTAAGGCTCTCGTGTGTTTAATAAAAGGATAATTTAATTGAAAAAGGAGATATTATGTATCCTAGAAATAGGTAGAATATAATATATGCCTGAGCTCCTAGTATAATTATAAGGAGAATGGAAATCAATATCATATTTATTTTAATTCATGAAACTGCTTAAAAACGACCATTCTTTGAGTTTGGTTATAGGCTGGTGGTCTTGAATTGACGAACTCTGATTGTTTAAAACTTGGTAGGTTCATCAAAAACAATCTAACGAAAAAAACTCACTGCTATGTGATGAATCATGCTGTTTTTGGGCATTTTGAGGTCATTTAGATAGGTTTTTAAGCAGTTTATTTAATTGAATTTGTTATAAATATGAAAAATTATTCTTTATATATCGAATATATTTGCGTTAAATCTAGAACATGATGACACATGATGATTTGACTTGATATGATATATAAAAAGAATGCAAATTATATGGATTTAATCCTAAATATGCCAAAAATAATTTATTCGAATTGGTCTAGTTTTTTGGCGATCGTGAATTTTACGATCTCCAAATGACCTGAAATTTGGTAGGATCATCGGAAATGATAAGTTGAGAAGAACTCACTGCTATGCAGTGAATCAGATCGTATTTTAACGATTCAGGATCGTTTAGATGAGTTTTGGAGATTTGGCAGATTAAAAATATGATTTACATACGAAAAGTCATTCTTTCTATCATTTTATTTTTGTTTAATCTGAAACACGATAACACATGTTGATTTAACATGAATTGGTATATGATGAGAATGTATGTCACTTTATAAATTCTTAAAAAATACTTAAAATGGCAATTTCCCAAATTTGACCGAAGTTTTGGAGATTGTGATTTTAGCAGTCTCCGGTTGATTTAAAATTTGGTAGGTTTGTCAGAAATAACCCAGTGATCAATCTCACTGATATGCAGTGAAAAATATTAATTTCAGTATTTTAAGACTGTTTGGATGGGTTTGAGCATTTATTGTCAATTATGAAACTTAATCCTCAGAGAAAATTTCGTGGTTATGATCAAATGGTAATATATGGTCTCCATTTTTTATTATAGTGGGATAATAAATTTAGCGTTGACTTTAGGCCTTCCTCCATATCGGATAGATTTATTAAGAACTCACTAGGTAAAGTTACTAGTATTAATAACCTTTATTGACTCTATGTCTGAGTTTAAAGGTTGAATCAATTTTGTAATTAAAATGCAATCATGATTAAGTGGTGATAGAAATATATGTCTATGGTCTTCCACTATTAAATTCAAGTGAGTAATAAATGTGCGCATTGACTCTAGGTCTTCCTCCATAATCGGAGTGAAATACTAGTAATTGATATCACATACTTACTCTCCATCTCAGTATACATATTGGATCAATGGAATTAGAGCTATTAATTTTAATATTTACTTGGCTTAAATTAACAGTACCCTCTCCATCGGAGTTGAGTCTGTTTTAATTTATGAGTGAATAACCCGGCATTACATATGTATGTTGCGTGAGTAGTTACTTTCCCATCGAAATTTTCTATTCAAGATGCATGAATGCATATATGTGTAGTGTGTTTTAAATTTTAGTATTAAATGGTTATTTATAATTGTCTTGAAATAATAGTACGCTCTCCATCTGAGCTGGTTCTGTTTCTTTCTGGATTGTATGATTATTGTATTATATAATATACTTTGCATGAATAATTCTTTTCCCATCGAATTTTATTATTCGAGATGCATGTATGTATATATATATATATATATATATATATTGAATGCAGTCTGAATTTTATTATTTAGTATTTTGACTCATTATGATCTATTTAATATTTTATCTCAACTCCACAATGACTTCATGCAGTTTCTCGTATTACTTGTTAAATTTTTTTTTTATAGTGATAAGACATTAATTTAAAGGATGCAATAAATGTACCTTTTGCTAGAAGGAATTTAATTTCGGTTTCTGGGCAAAATAAGAGATGGATGTTATTTTATTTTTCGAATAACTCTTGAGTTATTGAGCTTGATAAACATTTTATCTCTTGTGGTATATGAATGCATGACTTTGTTGTTGTATATTAATGTCTCTCTTGAACAGAACAATATTAGTCTACCTCATAAAAGAATATGTTCAAAATTGAGTAAAACTTATCTGTGCACTTTTGTCTAAGTCATATTGATCTGGATAGGTTTTCAAGTTGGTCAAGGATGGACCATAATGTTCATTGAAAGTAAAGGCACTACCAACTTGTGGATCCTGTTTCGAAGGAAATTTGACTAAAGAATGTTTCCATTCAAAAGGAAAAAAAGCTAGTGATAAACTAGAATGAATCCCTTCTGATTTGTATGGTTAAATGAACATATTCGTAAGAGATAGTTTTGAGTATTTTGTGACGTTCATAAATGATTACTCAAAATAATAATATATTTATTTAATGCACCATAAGTCTTAATGATTTAAGTAATTCAATGTTTTTGAGACTTGAAAACAGCACCAAGGAAATATATTAAGTTACTACAATCTGATTGTAGTGGGGAGAACCTCTCAAAAGAGTTCTTTTGTTACTTATCAGAATAAGGGATTACATCTTAATTGTTTGCACTGTAAACTTCACAATAAAGTGGTGTGGTAGAAAGAAGAAATAAGTCTCTTTTGGACATGGATAGATTAATGAAGTGTTATTCAGATTTGCCTTATTCGTTTTTGGAATATTTCTTTAAAACTGCAAATTACATTCTGAATTTAGTTCCTTCTAAGTTAGTACATGTGACATCTATAGAACTGTAAACTGAATGGTAAACTTAGCATGTGGCATGTTCAGATATAGAATTGTCTGGCACATATGCTGAAAGGGAAAGAGGATACGTAAGTTGGAACTAGGAAAGGATAGGTGCATGTTTATTGAATATTCAAGAAAACAAATTGAGGTTTATTTGAATGTCCTAAAGAAAATAAGGCAATTGTTAAAACAAATGCATTTTTCTAGATAAGAACAGTTCAATTAACCATGTTCTTAGAAATAAACTATTTTTTACATGAATCGGGCAAAGAAATAACTAGATGTTCAAGAACATCAAAACCCGCATGTCGAAATTAACGTTCCATTGAATTTAAGTAGTGAGAGAACGTTAACAGACAGAATATACCTTTGTCGAGTGGGAGTGATGTTTGAACTGTGAACTCTATAGTAAGAAGTAGCTAATATTCCAATACTGTAAGGTAATGAAGGTAATATTAGTAGTACTTCGTCGTAGTGGGAGAATACTAAGGGAAATTATAGTTCGGTGTACACTCTTAGGATAGTTTCGTTAACCGGATAACTGAAGAGTTTAATACCAAACTAGATAGTTACGACAAAGCACTACTGGATAAATATTGCATCAGAAATAACTTGGCAAGTTTCATTAACAAAAACTTATTTGGTGAAGACTTTTAATAGTCATGTAAAAGAATACCTGAGAAAGTTGGAGATACATGATTATGAGTCTAAGTAGGAGATTGTTGGTCCATATACTATTAACCATGCGTTTAAATATAGTATATTCTAACAATTATCATGGTTAAAAGTCTAAGTGGGAGATTGTTGGATATACTATTAACCATGATTTTGGTTTAGATATAGTATTTATTATGAAATAATTGTTCATTCGATTTTAATTAAGTTTTAAATAGATCATATATTAGTCTGTGTCCTTTGCATATATAGTAGATGATTTAGTGTATAGAGTTTAGCTTATACACGGAAGATTAAATCATCGGTTCTTATAAGTATAAAGTTTGAGTTCACAATCTAATAATGGAATTGGACAAACCATCATGGATGATTGTAGCACAAGATTAAATATAATTTATCTTGATTATGGGAATGGTTTAATTCCAACCTCTTGTGATAGTACATTTTGTATGTATTGAAGGGACCAAATAGAGATAAGTATTTTATACTGACTTAATAAAATAAACTCTCTAGTCATTAAATGTATTTATACTCTTAATCTGGATATAATTACTATTAGCTGTGCATATTATTATTGTTTTGATTTATTAAAAGGCGAGATCCATTCGTGGATCAATATGCCTGATAAATTGGATAATAATAATGTACATTGATGAAGTAATAGTTAGTTGATGGAATCCTGTCTCAGTTTAGAGATTGATAATACACTTTTATGAAAGCTTATAAGTTTTCGTGTGTAAATCCGGCCGGTGGATTTTGTATTCGACACATGAAATAAGTTAAGCGAAAGTCAAAAAGAAAATAATCAATAAATTAAATTGTCAGTAATTTAATTTAATTGATTAATATCTGAATCTTAATATGGGGAGTTAAATAAAATTTAATGGATGAATTTTAAAATTGAATAAGGAGTACAATTACGAATTTTTAGTGGAATAATTCGTAATTAATTATGGTGGATATTAATTTCAAAAATTAAAAATTAATTTCATAATCGGAAGTCTTGTTGATTAAATCATGTTGTCCCTGTTGTGCCTAAATAAAATAAAATAAAGGAATCCTTTTTCTGGTGGAAAGGAAAACCAGGTTTTGGAAAAAGGTTTTAACCCTTAAAACTTGTGTTATAAATGCATAAGGTTTTCCACCTAGATGAGAGAGAAACAGTGGCCGAATGTCAACCCCTTTTTCCTAGAAATTTCGTCCACACGAAATTGTTATTTTTCGGATATTATTTGGGTAACACAGTAGAAGACCGTGGAACGTTCGGAGATTGTGATCGTACGGGTGATTGAGATTTCATTGAGTTGCTGTGGAATTGGAGGCTCATGTTATAGATGAGCTTTGTTCACGCTTCAAAAGGTAACCCGTAAAATCTCGTTTATACTAGTTGTCTAAATTACATGTGATTTTGATACTGAAATTGCTTCCGCTGCTTATTATAATCCTATCGCTCTGAATTCTAGTGAGAGACCATCTGGTAATTTTGAGTCAACTAGATGCCATCTTGATTGGTAGTTTCTTCTATCATCGCATCATTGTTGACCATCTTCACATTTCGTTGGAGTTTATTTTTGTTTTTATATATTTTACTGTATTTTCCTATATTCTTTGGAATTTCGATATTAGCGGATATTCTTGATTATTGGATTTCTATCACTTTTGATTTTCCGACATTGACTTAGTGTTCATTAATGTAAATTAATGAGTACTTTTATTTTCGCTGATTTTCTTTATTCTGGAAATTCTTTACTTTAATTTGTTTATTACGTTGGATGTTGATTAGAGTTGTCGATTTAAATATTAACTGTCCTCTTTAGACTTGGTAAACCTTATTGCGACTAGGATTCAACCAATTAAACTCTCTGTCTCTCGCCTTCCTTTTCTTTTTCCTCAGTAATACAACTATTAAACATTGGAAAAACTACTGCACAATACTCGTGACATTGCTTCATTTTGGCCAGCAGAGGCAAAAAGGAAAATTGGTCATCTTTCTAAACGTATTTTTACAATAATTTGTTTAGAAATCCAATTCAGGAAGTATTATTATAAACCAAATCGATGGGAAAAGTCTTTACTCGAGGTACTAAGTGAGATACTGTGACGACCCGGCCAGTCGTCTCGTGAGTTACCGCTCCGTTTTCCCTGTTTCTGCCTTATTATGCTTCGTTAGTCGTGTTTTATGTAATTGAGTTAAGTAGTTTGAGCGCGGAGTGGATTCGGTAAGAAATGAGACACTTAGTCTCTTTCAAGAAGGTTCAAGTTGTAAAAGTCAACCGAATGTTGACTTATGAGTTAGAAGACTCGGATGTGAGTTTCGATGGTTCAGTTAGTTTTGGGAGGTGATTTATGACTTAGGAGTGTGATCGAAATTGGTTTTAGAAGTTCGGTGTAGAATTAAACTTGAATTGGTGAAGTTAGAATTTTTGGCGATTTTCGATTGATAGGCGAGATTGATCCGAGAGTCGGAACGAAAGTTGTTGTAGCTTCGATATGTGATTTAGGACTTGTGTGCAAAATTTCAGGTCATTTGGACGTGGTTTGGTTGGGTTTAGATCAAAAGAGCGATTTTGAAGATTTTGAAATCCTTAGGCTTGAATCTGACGCGAACATGGCGTTGAGAGGTTGTTTTGAGCGTTCCGAAGGTTGGAACAAGTTTGAATAATGTTATGGGATATGTTGGCATGTTTTGGTTGAGGTTCCAGTGGCCTCGAGTGACTTTTTGGGTGGTTAAACGGACTATTTCATCATTGGAAAGAAAAACTTGCAGAAAAATCAGATGCCGAGAATGTGGTCGCATTTCTCAAATGTGGACCGCATATCTCTCAAAGAGATCGCAAACCCAGCCAGATTTTTGGGCAAACTTCATGTCAGAAATGCGGTAGGCAATGCGGTCGCATTTCTAACATGCAGACCGCAGATCTTACATTGAAATCGCAGATCAGGACAGTGTTTTGGGCAAAATTTTAACGACAAGAATGTGGTAGAGAATGCGATCGCATTCTTGGAATGCGGACCACAAACCATGCCTCACACTGAATTTGCGATGAAGACTAGGGTGCAATCTATGATGGTTGCGTCCAAAATGCGGACCGCATATCTATTATGCAACAGATATGCGATCGCATTTTTAACCCGATAGGGGGTATTTTGTCTCGATTTTGACCCCTTTATAAATAGAAATCAGTACCCATTTGCCATGCAAAATCCATTTTTGTTACCCACGAAGAGGAACACCTCCAAACACCATAAAATCACAGCAAATCAAGCTCAAAACTATATCCAAAGGACATTTTCTTGGACAAATTCTCAAAAGAAGGAGTTTTTGGCCATCTTGAACATCGTTGGATGCTATAGAGCTCGGGTTGAAGCTAGTATTGAGGCGATTCTTGGAAGATTTTCAAGAAAAACATCGGGGTAAGTTTTCTTAAGTCAATCTTGGTCAAACTACCCAAACCTATTGCTATTCTAGTATGTAATTGGTGATTAAGTTGGGAAATTGTGGAAAAATCCTAATCTTAGATTTTAAGACTTGGAGGTTGAACCGATGTAGGAATTCGATAAATCTTGTATGGTTGAACTCGTGGGTAGATAAGGAACCCATTGATGTGAAAATCACTAAGTTTTGAGAAGCGGATCGATTTTTACTAATTTCGGGATTTCTTAGTACTTACCGATTGTTTTCGCGTGGGCTTTGTTACCCCAACATATCGTGACATATTAGTTCTAATTTTGGATAGATTCGACGCACGTGGAGGCCAATTAAAAGGGCAAAGGCGTCGCGGGCTAGGAATTTAGCCGGTTCGAGGTGAGTAGTGATTTTAAATGATGTTCTGGGGGTTTGAAAATCCGGATTGCACATCGTAGTGCTATATTGAGGTGAGGCACGCGCTCGATGATGAGCGTGGGGCCGTTTACTACTGGGGATTGTGACTTGGTCCGTCCTGATTGATGATTTTACAACATATTTGATTGAAACATATTTGATATCATCATGATTTGGGCTGATTGTCATATTTGGGCTTCACGCCGGTTATTTGAACCCTTCAGGGGTATTTATCACTGTTCCATCACTGTTTCGATTCATTACTTGAACTCAATCATGTTGTTTTTTACTGTTTTACAACTCAGTCACTTTTACTCAATTTTGAGATTTAAATGACATTTCAAATGATGAAAAAGGGATCGGGTGGTACGCCTGCCACGAGTATGATGTAAAAGGGATCGGGTGGTACGCCTACCACGAGATATGATGTAAATGGGATCGGGTGGCACGCCGCCACAAGATATGATATAGCGCTTGGGCCGTAAAGAGCCCCTCCCGGAGTCTGTACACCCCCAGTTAGCGTAGGGTACCCATTATGATATGGAAATATAGCCCAGGGATGTTACAGTTGCTAACAATGGCAATTGGTAACTAGAGCTGGGGAGATGATATTGTTCTGTGATATTGCCCGAGGGGCGTGATTTTTAAATGATACTGAGCCCAGGGATGTTATAGTTAGTAACAATGGCAACTGGTTACCAGAGCTGGGGAGATGATACCGTTCTGTGATATTGCCCGAGGGGCGTGATTTTTAAATGATACTAAGCCGGGGGATGTTACAGTTGGTAACAATGGCAACTAATAACCAGAGCTGGGAAGATTTTCCTTGATTTCTCACTTATTTACTGTTTTCAAATAATATTTTACCGCTTCATTATGCATTGCCTTGTGCTTTACGTGTTTCCTTACTTTCAGTCATTATTTATATGTATTACTCACTGAGTTGGAAGTACTCACATTACTCCCTGCACCATGTGTGCAGATTCAGGCGTTATTAATTCCGCTCCGAGGCATTGACTATGACTGTTAGAGCGGTGATTTAGAAACTACAAGGTAGCTGTTGGCGTCCGCAGCCCCGTATCTCTTTTATCTTGCTGTTTTCACTTTATTCAGACAATTGTGTTAGAATATATGCACAACGCTAGAGGGGGGGTGAATAGCGTTATAAGGAACAATTAAAACTTTTCGCAATATGGATAGACAATTCAAAAGCTTAAGTGCGAAAATGAAATAGCGAGGAATAAAATGCGGAATGTAAATAGAAAGCTTACACAACAATGTATAGTGGTTCACTACAACTTGTAGCTAGTCCACTCCTCAAGATCACACTTGAGTATTTCATTATCTCTGTCAAGCTTACGGGTGGTTAACAAACCGTTACAACCACAAAGACTTGATTACACAATCTTTACAAATGTTAGACTTGCGGGTGCCGAACCAACCGTTGCACAAAGACTTGATCACACAAGCTTTGCAATGTTAGACTTGCGGGTGTCTAACCAACCGTTACAATCACGAACACTTGACTCACACAAGTTCCGTGAACAACAAGGAAGACACTCTTCCTAACAACAAGGGACAACTTCCCTTAAGTGTTTGACAACACAAATTTCACTCAAATTACAACTCTCACAAGAGTAGATGAAGTGAAGAAAATATAAGCTCAAGAACACAACTTATGACTTCAAGAAATGGCTCAAAAATTAGCTCAAAAGAGTATGAAAACTTGAAGCAATTTATCTCTTAATTTTGGATAATGTGTTGTGTTCAAATGAGGTTTAAGAGGGTCTATTTATAACCCCAAAACCTCATATGTCCGTTGGGAATAGTGGGCTACACTCTTATTCAATTAAACAAGAGTTTAGGGACAAAACATCTTCTGCCCGTTGCCAAATAATCGATTATTAGAATGATATAATCGATTATTAACAAAAACTAGCCGTTGTAACCCAACGGTAACATAAATAATCGATTATTTAAACTTAATAATCGATTATTTACACAAATAATTGATTATTTACCACAGATAATCGATTATTAAACTTACTGGAATTTGCTACAGTAACATTCCTACAGTAACATCAATGTATGGTTCTTTCCTGAAAATTTCCAGCGCAAATTTTAATCAATTATTTTGGTATTTTGTGAAAACCAATTATTTTGAAAAATGTTTTAATTTGTGTTTGAAATCGTTTTAAAACTTTAAGCCAAGTTATTAAAGACGATAAATAAATCAAACACATTAAAACTCAAAATAACATTAAGACTAAATGACAACTTCATTTGTCTTCAATCTTTTTGCTTCATCGACTTGTTCCATGCATCGACTCCTAGTATCTTGAAAGCTCGACTTGTACTCTAACAAAGTCCATAGCAATCTCAGTAGTTTGTCCATGATGGTTTGTCGATTATCAAAACCTATAACAAGACACAAAGTCATTAGTT
>MCJB01050453.1:0-29425 GCA_002018475.1 Nicotiana obtusifolia
ATAAACATGGAGTGATTAATTTACCTGAATCCGATGTGATGTGTGAGGATGCACCGGTGTCCATGTACTACTGTGGGTCAGTGTAATTGAGATTCAAATTTGTGAGAGCTGTGCCGATATCACTTGGGTTGAGAGCATTATTTCCTGTTGGGCCGAAATCTGGTGATGTGTTGATGTTGGTGACCGTATAGGCCGGGTGTAGTGGTTGTTTGTCGGCAATAGAGTTGTTGTTGTTAGTAGTTGCCGGTTCATCACCCATGATGAGGGGATGGGCGAGAAAAAAAAATTAGAGTAAAAAGGCTCTGATTACCATGAAGGAATATGATCTTCTTTATTGATTCTCAATGGTTTACATGATCCCTATTTATAGTGCTAGAATACAAATCAAAGACCAATAGGGATTAGTATAGGAACTAAATCAAATCAATGGAAGATATGGAATAATAAAGATACTTTCCTAATATAAAATATATTCTCCTAATATAAAATATACTTTCCTAATATAAAATATATTCTCCTAATAATTCTTTCTCTCTCTCTCTCTCTCTCTCTCTCTCTCTCTCTCTCTCTTTGTTACATTTTAATCCTTTTTCAAAATTTCAGTTTAGCTTAGTTACCCCTCTTTTGATAACAGATTTCTGTTTTGGTCCTTAAAGGCAGCTTCCCAGAAGCTTCATAGTCTGTTAGTTTGTTATTGACAGATTCCCTACTACTATTACCTAGATTACCCCTTTACTACCTTGATTTTACTTCCTAAAACTAACGGGTCGAGTCGACCCAATTCCAAACATTACCGAATCCCATTCAAACCCTTTTCTTCTAGGGCTTTTGATTTTAAAAGCCCAGTTCAGATACACACATTTTTTACCCGTTGCCTTTCACAGAGTCTTGACGACTCTATCGACTTAGGCCCAACGGGAAGTAAAATATCAAACACTAGAGAAAAAAAAAATAGACCATAAAGCTTAACACGCAAACACGGATTTTTGACAAAAATTGAAAAATTAAAACTAGAAAACTAAAAGAAAGGGGTAGAAGATGAAAATAAAACAAAAATGAAAGAGAAAAACAGAAAAGTACCTCGGACTGTATGGACTAACAGCGGCTTGAAAAATCTTCAAAATTTTGATTTTTAGCCAAGCTTGACTTTAACTGTGTGTTCTTGTTGAGAACACACGGATAAAGTCGATCTTGACTTCACTCGACTCAGAAACTTCGATTCAAAAGTTTTGAAATTTTTAGAATTTCATTTTCGATCTGAAATTGAAAGGATTTCAGGGGGTTTTGACGAAAACGGAGTGGGATTTAGGGTGAGGAGACACTGGTGGTCCTAGGGTGTGATTTTGAACGGATTTGGGGATGGATTGGGGGTGAGCCGCCATGTTTATTGGTGGAATTTTAGGGCGGCTCGTTAGGTTTTCAGACTGGGTATTTGGAGATGATGAAATGAGGGGTAGAGGAGTGCGTTTGGACAGTTATATAGGCCTGGGGGATTAGTTGCGAGCCGTTGGATCGCCTGGGATCAAAGGTGCAGATCAAGCTTGTCCAAACGGCATCGTTTGGGTGAAAGGGGTAGTTGGGTCTGGGCTGATCCGGTCCACTGTGTTTTGGGCTGGTCTAATTTTAATTAAAAAGCCCAAATCCGAGTTCCTTTCTCTTTTGTTTCATCTTTAATTTCTTTTGTCTTTTATTTTTCTTTTTATTTTTAAAATTAAAAATTCTAATAGTTAAAAATCCTAAATTATCTAAATTTGAAATTGAACTAATTACTAATTATAAAAATTATAAACAACACTTAATTCTAAGAGAACAATAAACTAAGAATTAAAGATGTAAAATGAACTATTTTCATGATTTTCAAATTTTATAAAATAAATAATTACTAATTTAATTCTAAAAATGTAAAAACAAATCCTAAATGCAATTCATAATGTTTTTGGTATTTTCATGATTTAATAAAAAATTAAACGAACAAGAAAATGTAAACAATTAAAAAAAATCTACTAAAATTCCTAAAATAGCGGATAATAATAAAATCTATTTACTTTATTATTATTATTATATTTTTTTTTAAATCTTTATAGGAGTATTGTGGGTGTGGCAAAAATCACGTGCTCACAGTTCCTTGTGCAGGCACCCAACACTTTGTTCTAATCATCTCACTTGCTTTTGCTTTCTCCCAATGGCTTTGCTTCTCAGGCTCCTAGAAAAGTAAAAAAAAATTGGTACTACAAGAATAATACAATAATAAATAATAATTAATAAATAAATAAATAAATAAAAGAAAACAGTAAAGTTGGGTTGCCTCCCAACAAGCGCTTGATTTAACGTCGCGGCACGACACAAATCACTTGTTGCCTCCACCTCTAGCTTTTCAATTGAACCACAAGTTTTGCTTCAAGCTTATGATTATGCTCTTGGGGTGGTGGAACGAATCTAGCTGGTCTAAGGAAACTATGTAGTATTCTGCACTTCTTGGCCTTTAGATGAGGTGTGTAATCTTGACTTTCTGGCAAGAAGAATTCCAAAATGTAGGCACCTTGTTCCTCATTCCTTAACTCCTCAATTGGCTCGGATGACTCTATTTCCATATCATCAACCAAACACAATGTGGAAAAATGCTTGGAGTGTGGACCAATGCGCTCAACTACATCGAACTTTGGGACTGTCAATGTCCTCAATACCAATGACACTAGAGTCAACTAAATTTGTATCTCAATGTCTTTGGTTGACTCTAGTATCTCTTTTACAACATCAGCATCCTCAAATTCTAGTTTGATAGATTGTTGGTGTTCTACTCTGACCTCTTCCATTAGCACCTCAATTTCTGCATCTAATGCATGCTTTTTTTGGCTACTATCCACAATATTAGCTTGTTGAGCATTAAGTGCTTCAACCAATTGACTCACTCGTGCCTCTAGGTTATGAATAGTTTCCCCTTGCCTTTGGATAATATCCCATAGCATCTGTATTTGCAGTTGTTTCTCATTATTTTGTTCCATGAAACACTTTAACATATCTTTGATCTCCTTCAGGTCAGCTTCCTCGAGTTCTTTGTTGTTGTTAACCTCACAAGAAAAATTAGAACCATCATAATAAGGGGTTGGGGGAGAATAAGACATATAAGTACAACCATAAAAGTGACCATCTTGACCACCACAAACATCATATACATTTCATACATAAGATTGAGTTGGTGCACATAACTCGCTCTAAAAAATATCTTGATAATTCTGCCACGGGTGGTTTCCTCCACAATACACACAAGGAAAATCAACGTAGAATTACCAACATCAAAACTAACATAATTCCACGATGCCATGTTTCTCAAATTCACAAGTAAAACTAAAATAAAAAAAAATAAATACTAAAAATAAACTAAAAGTTCAAACTTGAAATCTAGCAATATGTACAGCTACAACTACATTGTTAGTTTTCCGGCAACGATGCCAAAATTTGATCATGCCCAACTCTAGTCCTAAAAGGGATAAGCGGTTGCTGCAAATATAATCCGGTATAAAAGTCCGGAGTCGAATCCCACGGAGAACTAAGGTTTAGCTATAACTGTTTATTATCACTAAGAAGACAAGCTCGAACAATTCTTAAGTTATAAATATTAAGATTCTTATGTCTAACTAATTAACTAACAAATTAAAGTAGTAGATTAATAACTAAAGATACTAAGGATTGGAGACAAGATTAAGGAGGTCTAGAGTTATGATTTTCCTAACTGTCGTAATCCTTCCCGCCATATCTCTAATAAATTCGCCTATGTATTCTCTACTGACCGTGAGTAATTCAGGTGTCGTAGTTCTCTCTCGAGAAACTACCACAATTTTACTAGATATATTCTCTCAAACTACGCTAGCTGGCACTAATTCACCGCTCACTACGATCACACCAAGGTTTCGTTATCTCTAATCCCGCCTTTAAACGTCTGTATTGATCACTCACATACGTTAGGAGTGATATGTGTACTCTCTACCGAGCAGTACACACTAAATAGGCACAGTCAATTGATGGCCATCCATTCAACAATAACAAATATGTAGTTGAACAAGTAGAGAAATCCAACAGCTCAATTATACAAAAACATAACAAGAATTTATCCTACAAAAGGTTTCATCAAAATACTAGATAACAAATTAGCTACTCATAATAGTATGCACAACTACAATACTAGAATTCATAACCAATAATAGAAATAAAGGAAGAAAGAGGGAAAACGTGAAGCTGAATTCTTGTCCTTGCTCTAAGTGTGTTCTTACCTCCCCAAAGTCTTCTCTCCCTCCAAAGTAGTGTCTTTCCCTTAAAGCACGTTTTAGGATGTATTTATAGCGACTAGGATTTGTATGGGGCGAATTTTTCTTCTCCTAATTCGAATTGGAAAAGCTGATTTTTTTTGCTCCAGTTCCGATCTGGCGAAGTAACCTCACTTCGATGTCGGAAACTTTTCTCTTCAGCTTCTTTTTTCACTAATTTTTCGTCTACTTGATCCTTTTCCGCATAATTTTGTTCCTACTCATAAAAAATACGTAATGAGCATATTTTTACTTCAAAAGCGCTGTGGACTGCCGCCAATCACACAAGAAATAACACATAAACACACTCAAAACATGCACTTTTCATCATTTATCACCACCCTACACTTAAACTCTTGCTCGTCCTCGAGTAACTTAAAATTAATGGCATACGCAAGACATACCTTTCGAAACATACTCAAGCATCACACCAATGGCAATGGTTTATATCAACGCTTAGAACCCAGCATATGCACTCTTCATACCTTTCCTCAAGTTTTAAATTTATTTCAAGATTATTTAAAATATTCGTGTGGCTTTTTCTAACATCCTCGCCTCAAAATTTGACTCTACTGCATTCCACACTATGACTCACTCTTTCTGCCAACTCCAAAATCAAGGTACTATCAATCCTTTGCAAATCATGTACCCTCACTAATAACCCACGGAAAAAATAGTCCACACACTCAAATATAAGTTCAAGTTTAGTCTAAGGACTTAATATAGAAAGAATTCGCTATCTCTCACAAAGAAAACTCCTATGCCACCCAAGTTCGTAACATAGGCTTGCCCGTAGTGTAAGTCTCTACTAATTTAAGCTCGCAAAGTCTAGGATCAAGTAAGACTTTATAAGTTGAAATATAGGCTAAATGACGAGTAGGACATATTTGAGAAAATAATGACTAACCCTCCTAAGCACTTTAATACACTATACTTTATTTTTAAGCACCTTCTTGTGGTGACCACTTCATTGTCTTGCCATGAAACCATACACATTTAAGCCCTTCTTCATTAAGCATATCAACATATAAATACGTACTAGCCCTGATAAAGATATGAGAGGTGTTATTCATTTTTTTTTCACTCCTCTTAATTTGATATTTTCGGCTAGTACCTTTTTTGTTTGTACACAAATGCACCTTTTCAACCTTTCTATGGTTCCACCCAAAAGCTACCCAATCTCTTTCTTTACTCTTCTAGCTACTTAAATGCTTTCGGAGGTAAAGGTTCAACAAGATTTATAAGAACAAAGGGGACTCAGCATGTAATGTGGTTGCTAAAGAATAGGTCTTTAGGCTCAAAAGGGGTGACTACAGATAATATTAGCACTGGTAGGCAGATAGGCTAAATGGTCAATCAAAGAAAGCCTATATCACTCCCAAATTTACAAGACTTAATCATTTTGCTTTGACGCACATAAAGGGCAAGTTCTAGACTAGCAAGGATGGCACTGAGTACCCTAATATCTCACCTGGCACAGTGCACATGACTTACTTATGACGGCTCGGACCTGACACTCGAGTTAAAGCAACTAGCACAGTCTTTCAGCATCGTGAGAATTAATCACAAGAGTCAAAAGATGAGTCTCGGTGTGAAAAGACACACATATTTTGAAGGCATGTAATTACAAAGACTATGAAGAAATTACTTAGTTCAAATGCTCTAGACTTAAGCCCCGATATAAAACATATCAAAAGCATGAATTACTCAAGCTTCTTCCCATTCCATTATCAATTCAAAAAGAAAAAAAAATAAATATATTTTTGTGTTTTCTGTTGGACTTTAAACCCTCAAGAAAACTGTCTAGGAAGTTCATCGCGGGGAAAAGTCCAAAAACTTTATAAATTTGTACCTACACAAAAAAAAAACACTATTACCTGGTTCAAAGAGTCATCCCTTGGAAAGAACCGTGGCCATAAGAAAAACCAAAAGGGATTATTTCTACCTAATTATTTTTTATTTTTTATTTTTTTATTTCAATACACATAAAATAACACAACTAAAATAGCATAGAAAATCAACTAAACAATCTTTTCACCCCACATTTAAAAGTGTGCATTGTCCCAATAGACGCCCATAAACATAAAAGGGTAAAAGAAACTCCCTGGTAGGCCAGAGGTCGAAGCATTAGCAACTCATGGGGTACTCAGACTTCTCCCAGACTTGGTTCTTTGTGCAGGCATCTCACACTTTGTTCTAATCATCTCACTTTCTTTTGCTTTCTCCCAATGGCTTTGCTTCTCATGCTCCTAGAGAAGTAAAAAAACGACACTACAAGAATAACACAATAATAAATAATAACAAAATAAAAAACCAGTAAAGCTGAGTTGCCTCCCAACAAGCACTTGATTTAATGTCGCGGCACGACACGAATCACTTTTTGCCTCCACCTCGAGCTTGTGAATTGAACCCAAAGTTTTGCTTCAAGCTTATGATTATGCTCTTGGGGTGGTGGAACGAATCTAGCTAGCCCAAGGAAATTCTGCACTTCTTGGCCTTTAGATTAGGTGTGTAATCCTGACTTTCTGCCAAGAAGAATTCCAAAATGTAGGCTCCTTGTTCCTCATTCCTTGACTCATCAATTGGCTCGGATGACTCTATTTCAATATCATCAATCAAACACAATGTGGAAAACTGCTTGGAGTGTGGACCAATGCGCTCAACTACATGAACTTTGGGACTGTCAACATCCTTAATATCAACGGCACTAGAGTCAACTAAATATGTATCCTCAATGTCCTTGGTTGACTCTAGTATCTCTTTTACAACATCGGCATCCTCAAATTCTAGTTTGATAGATTATTAGTGTTCTACTATGACCTCCTCCAATAGCACCTCAATTTTTGCATCTAATGCATGCTTTTTTTGGCTACTATCCACAATATTAGCTTGTTGAGCATTAAATGCTTCAACCAATTGACTCACTTGTGCCTCTAGGTTATGAATAGTTGCCCCTTCCCTTTGGATAGTATCTTATAGCCTTTGTATTTGCAATTGTTTCTCATTATTTTGTTCCATGAAACACTTTAACATATCTTTGATCTCTATCAGATCAGCTTCCTTGGGTTTTTTGTTCCTGTTAACCTCACAAGAAAAAATAGAACCTTCATAATAAAGGGTTGGAGGAGAATAAGACATATAAGCACAACCATAAAAGTGAACATCTTGACCACCACAAACATTACATACATTCCACACAAAAGATTGAGTTGGTGCACATAACTTGCTCGCAAAAATATTTTGACAATTTTGCCAGAGGTGATTTCCTCCACAATACACACAAGGAAGATCAACTTGTAGAATTACCAGCATCAAAACTCTCATAATTCTACGATGTCATGTTTCTCAAGTTAACAAGTAAAACTAAAATTAAAAAAAATCAAATACTAGAAAATAAAATAAAAGTTCAAACTTGAAACCTAGCAATATGTACAGCTACAACTACATCACTAGTTCCCCGGTAACGCCGTCAAAATTTGATCACGCCCAACTCTAGTCCTAAAAGGGATAAGCGGTCGCTACAAATATAATCCGGTCTAAAAGTCCGGTGTCGAATCCTACATAGAACTAAGGTTTAGCTACAACTATTTATTATCACTAAGAAGACAAGCTCGAACAATTCCTAAGTTATAATTATTAAGATGCTTATGTCTAACTAATTAACTAACAAATTAAAGTAGTAGATTAATAACTAAAGATACTAAGGATTGGAGTCAAGATTAAGGAGATCTAGAGTTATGATTTTCTCAATTGTCGGAATCCTTCCCACCATGTCTCTAATAAATTCGCCTAAGTATTCTCTACCGATCATGAGTACTTCGCGTGTCGTAGTTCTCTCTCGAGCAACTACCACAATTTACTAGACATATTCTCTCGAACTACGCTAGCTGGCACTAATTCACCGCTCATTACGATCGCACCAAGGTTTCATGATCTCTAATACCGCATTTAAACCCTCTGTATTGATCTCTCAAATACGTTAGGAGTGATGTTGTTCAACAAATACCTAAATGCGTACTCTCTCTCTCTCTTGAGCAGTACACACTAAATAGGCACAGTCAATTGATGGCCATTCAATCAACAACAACAAACACGTAGTTGAACAAGTAGGAAAATCCAACAGCTCAACTATATAAAAACATAACAAGAATTTATCCTACAAAAGGTTCCATCAGAACCCTAGATAACAAATTAGCTATTCATAATAGTGCACAACTGTGATACTAGAATTCATAACCAATAATGGAAATAGAGGAAGAAAGTGAAAAAACGTGAAGCTAAATCCTTCTCCTTGCTCCAAGTGCGTTCTTGCCTCCCCGAAGTCTTCTCTCCCTCCAAAGTAGTGTCTCTTCCTTAAAAGCATGTTTTAGGATGTATTATAGTGACTAGGGTTTGTATAAGGAGAATTTTCCTTCTCCTAATTCGGATTGGAAAAGTCGATTTTTTTCGCTCCGGTCCCAGTCTGGCGAAGTGAACTCGCTTCGTTGTCCGGAACTTTTCTCTTCAGCTTCTTTTTTTCTTTTATTTGATCCTTTTCTGCATAAGTTTGTTCCTACATATAAAAAACATATAATGAGCATATTTTCGCTTCAAAAGCGGTGTGAAATCCTACCACTCACACAAGAAATAATACATAAACACACTCAAAACATGCACTTTTCATCATTTCTCAGCTGCACAAAATATATGTGCCTCATTTTACACCACAAGTTCAAAAGTCATTGGGAGTCTTACGTACAGTCAACTTCTCATTTGATAGGACTCCTAAAGCTCAGGGACTCCACAAATCTTATGACTTTTATTTATCACTTATGCGAGCATATCTTCTTGGACAACGACCCTTATCATATTAACAGCCTTTTTCAGCAATCTCGGACTAAAGTGTTACTCTCTTGTAGGAACTTTCAAAGCTTCCTTGAGGACCTGGTTCTTAGCATACTTCAGAAGCCACCTTGAGGACCTGGTTTTTAGCACGCTTTCACAACACACTTTGTTAATCATCAAAACCCCAATTCTCAACAAATACTAGTTTGTATATAATTGATAAATTATATATCAACTTGTAATTAAGTTAAAACTTTAAAACGAGGTTAAATAAATTTCAAATATAGTATAGATAGGTAAAAATCTCTTTTTAAAACTCATACGCATAAGTAAACACAATTTATTATAATAAGATAATATATCATTTACTAGTAATAACATATTTTTGCTTGAATATATTAAGTTATTTGTTTTCTTTTAAATTATAATATTTGATATTCTTGAATTTTTGTTTTCTTAACTTGTAACCCCAATTCTCAACAAATACTAGTTTGTATATAATTGATAAATTATATATCAACTTGTAATTAAGTTAAAATTTTAAAGCGAGGTTAAATAAATTTCAAATATTGTATAGATAAGTAAAAATCTCTTTTTAAAACTCATACGCTATTTATTATAATAAGATAATATATCATTTACTAGTAATAACATATTTTTGCTTGAATATATTAAGTTATTTGTTTTCTTTTAAATTATAATATTTGATATTCTTGAATTTTCGTTTTCTTAACTTGTCTTTTTGTGAAATGATTTATTCCCTCCGTTTCAATATATGTGAAATGATTTACTCCCTCCGTTTTAAAAATTTTTTCTCTTTTTTAAACTTCGTGTCCATTCAAATAGGTACACATAGATTGAAACGGAAGGAGTACTATCTTTATGTCTCTATATCTCTTTTCAAAGGCGGATGCAGCTCTTTGGAAGTGAGTTCATCCAAATTTAATTTTTCAAAGCGAGTTATAAATATATATGTGGAAAACCTTTTATATATATATATATATATATATATGAATCCACTACTACTTTTATATATCAATGCAAAGTCGAATTCATCAAATTTTTATCTTTTAACTGCGTACTTGGAAATATCCTTTTATCCCTGTATATTGGAGCAACCATTACCACAAAAGGGAAGTGCAAGGTCGATGTGGGAAGTTTATTCAAGCTCGATATTTGGAAGAGTACTAGTTGATATTTTTGGTAACTAGAACTAGTTGATAGCATAAGATATTTGAGTGAGAATCAAAATCAATTTGGTGACAGTAGATATGAAGGGTCCTCATATTCATTCTGAAACGTGGCCAATCGAAGTACGTTTCAAATGATTCCAAACTTAGGAAAAGGCAAATCATAATAATAAGTGGCATCTCCATGCTCTTGATTTTCAAGTGCCTTTTAATTGTCTGCCATTTGAGCAAAAACTGGGGCGCACCACTGTTTCACAAATACGCTACAAATGCTCAGCACCACAGCTAATCACTTTGTGCAGGCTTTACTATATTTGGTTTGTTCTTTATAATATTTGGCGAGACAGTTGATTATTCACTCTTACTTCCACTGCCAATTGTATTTGTACATGTGATGAACATATTATCAATTTCAATATTTCTATTTTAATACATAGTAGTACTTTTTTAGAAATTAATTTCAATACCTAAAAGTATTTTTAGCACTTGATGCGTATTTTCCAGTTTAATTAGCTAATTCAGATGGACTATAAGTATTATTTGGTTTATCTATGTACTCAGTAAACACCAAAAGTGTTCATAATAAGCCAAGTATTTATAAACCAAAATTAACAAAAAATCATAAATATGGAGTATAATTTTCAGTTTAAACACAATTTTGATTTTACCAAAATTTTTGTGTTCTGTCTCTAAAATTCCTATTTTTTTTGTAACCTCCAAAATACCTTCTCAAAGCAAAAAACCCTAGCTACCTCCTCATTTCATTTCTGTCATTCATCTTTTTTCATGCAAAGATATTTTTAGATTTATTTTTCTGTAAATAATTAACTTTACAGATTAATTTCATGTTAATGAAAATTGATTATCGTCGCCTTAAATAGTTGCTTATCGTTTTTTTACCTAACAAATCAGTTAAAGCCAATGACATACGGGCAAAATTCATGCTAATGATTGATATGTTCAATATGTTTTTCCATAGTAATGATAGTTATTTTTTCCTTTAAAAAAATAAAAGAAGAAACTTCTTTGGAAACCTGTTGACCTACATATGACTTAAGCAAACATTCGAAAAAACCTAGTTGATCTGTATTTTGGTCACTGAATGATATTTTTATTATTCTGCACCCATCAACTTAATTTGGGTAAATGCTTGCTTTTTCGTAAGGACCATCAACTCATGGCATGCCATTTGTCCCATTGATTAGATTCGTAATTAAAGTGATTAACTAACTAACTTGCCATTGTCTTGCGGGATTAAGCCAAAAAACAACTAATCATAATTATGCTTCCCTTGCTTTGCCCAACTTTAGGAGCAGAGAATTGAAAAAGGGCCAGAAGTGTGCTAGTCTTATGTTATAAACCTACAACCATCCGTAACAATCTGGCACTTAGTATTCAGATCTTAAAACACATTTTAATATTCAGACGTGTATTTAAGTTCAAATATTTTAATCTTAATACACATCTTGATATGCAAATATCTATTTAAATTCACACATCTTAATGTTAAAAAAAAACATATGAGGCCTTAAAATATGCCAATCAAAGTAAAACTGTTTCAAAAACGGTTTCCTAGATAGTGGAAGTCATGATGAATTACGCACCCACTATCTTTAATCAGTGATTTTGGTAAAGAGGAATTACAATTTGAAGTTTATATGTTCAAATTTTAAATTTATAATTTGTATATATTTAATGAATTTTGTAAGATAAGCACTAGGTTGAGGTCAAAATTACGAGATTCGTCCGAATCTGTAGTCACAACCGTACAATCGCCCTTGAGTCTCAAATTCGAGCTGTAAGAGCAGAATTTTTTTTAGGTAAAGTACTTTATCCCCTTTAGCGAGCTCTATCTTGCATGAATCTAAATTAATCAGATGAATGAATTTCGAATGTAGTATTCTTAAATTAAATTGATTTTATTTTATTTATATATATACATATATGTAATGATGAATTGGCATAATTTTATAGCAAAGATGACCATTCGTGCAGCAAGAGTGGCAAACCACATCAAATGTTGCTTTCGGCATGGACGTGGTTGATTAGCTTTTTGTTCTTTCAGTCACATAAACCTCATTCTTCTATGTCTTTCTATGATACCCAAAGCTGATACATACTTTTTAAAATATAACTTTATAAAAGGTTTCTAGAGGCCGTTTGTTAAATCTTGTGAGTACTAAAAGTAATTAAAATGAACTTTCGTTGTTGTTAGTCGAGTATTATATAGCGTAATACTTTTGTATTTATATCTGAAATAGCTTTTTTACTTTTTTGGTTGTAACGAAATAAACTTGAGCTTCAACTAACCTTATTATTTTCTAAAGATATAAGCCACTAAGATAGTACTTTATCCGATTGAATTTATATGACGTAGTTTGATTCGAATGCAGTAATTATCAAAGAAAGAAAATTTTTATGTGATGTAGAAGTGGATTTAGTAATGGAATTAGGGTAAATTTGGAACTCGTAGCTTTAGTTTAAATTATATATATTTAAAAAGTATAAAAGTATACTAAATAAATATAATGAATTTTGAACCACTAAATTAGAAGAGTGTAGAATTAAAAATAAAACTTATGATCTTAAATCGCTTACCTTTAATTAGATGTTAAAATTTTATGACGACCTCGTAAGTGCACCAACACAAACTACATGGGTAGCAATTAATTCAAATGAAGACGTGGACGAGAGACGATCCTGTTGACTGATTAGTTTTTTAAAGCCGACCTCAAATTTAAACAAATAAATTAAAGTAGTCAAAAGGCAAAATGATATTTGATTATATGGCCTACACTTCAAATCTAAGATAATTCCATCTTATCTGCAGAATTAGATTTCTAATTCTATATGTTATCATCAAAGTCTACGCGAAGTTTATTTTTCCAATTTTGATGTTGAAATACATGTCAAATGCGACGAATTCAGACATTATTTTGGGCGGCCAAATACAATTATTCGAACTATACAAGTATTCAAACGCTTCCTTAAGTAAACCTCTCGTTGTTTATCACTGCCTATCTTCTTCTTTCCAAAGGACCTTAAGTTGACAAATAGATAATATTTGCAAATAATGAAGTCCATGTTTTTCTTATAATTTTGTTCATTATGTCAACTTCAACTTGAAATACCAAATTTGAAAATGAAAAATTAGTTTAAAGAGTATCTTAAGTGAAATAATGCTTGATAAAACTTTAACACTTTTTCAAGTAAAATTTATGTCTAAACACAATTTTTAATTTTCATATACTTTTTTTAAAGTTCAACTTCAAATACTCAAATTTTCAACTTCAACAAAATATTATGGTGAAGCCTCAAAAGCAAGGGCGGAGCTACAATAATAACTATAGGTTCAGAGGAATTCAATAACATTTGTTTAGATCTTGTATTTATTTAAAAAAATTATTAAATATTTATACATATTTAATTGCAAACTCATAACTAAAACAAGCTATAAATTTCAAGAAAAATTCATAATTTATATCCATGTAATGCTTAAGTTGGAGAGAAGACTCTTAATTTTTATTCTTGAATCTTTTAGTCTTACTAGAAGACGTCCATTTTTTGTACGAAAGTAATTTAGGACGGTGGCAAATTTTTATAATTAATTTACACATACACATGTAAATCATCCAAATCGAAGACGGTGAGTACTGTTGTCGTAATACTAGACTAGATCCCCACATGATTCAGTAAGAGATCATTCATCTAGTTAACTGTTATAGTACGTATTATATGCACAACTGGCAAGTACCACTAACAAAAATGGATCTGTTTATTTTTTTTAAATAAAAAGATGAATTATTTCATTAGGGACATCATATATTCAAAAGATATTGAGAAGCATCATTCACAATCCACCTTACAACTTATTTGGATGGTTGTTATAAGTTGTATTGTATTATATTGTTACTTTAAATACAATGTTTGTTTTGATTGTTATTAAATTTTATTGTGTCGTATCATAAAATAGTGTTATTTTATGGAACGATCAATTTGGTATGGCCGCGTTGGTTACCTTATTTTTTTTCTCTCATCTTGTCTTTCCTTATCATTAAATAATCTTATTTTATCCTTTAATTATGCTACCTTTTCATATAAAAAGTTTACCTTGTACCTTACTTTTTCTTTATGATATTGCAAGTTTATTCTTCATATTGTTAATACATCACACCATGAAATGACATCAAACAATATATTCTATCCAAACATCGTAAATATCAAAATGATATAGTACAATACAATACAATACGATACATAAAATACAATACAATACGATACATTATGAAACGATATGTAACAACCATCCAAACAAACTGTAAACACTGATTCTCAAAATGCTTGAATGAGCCAAACAAAATACAAATTTAGCTGAATTATGAGTAGGGGTGTTAATGGATATTCGAAAACCCACTAAACTGACCGAACCGTACAGTACCGTACAGTACCCATTTTTAGGTTTCTTTTAAAGAAACCGTCAGTTTTTATATAAATCTGTAACCGCACTGATAATTAGGGTACATTTTTTATTTTATGAAAATAAACTGAAAAAATACCGAACCGTATCGAATAAATTTTACATGTGAAAAATATATTTATATAGTACGTTTAAAAATAATAATGCATTAAATTTTTCTTTGGGTCTTGGAATTATAAAAATTGTTACAAGCCAACAAGTAATTAAACTCAAATTACTAATTCCTAAAACCTATTATGCTATTTCTACTTAAGCTAAGTTATTTCAAGTATCTTCATTAGCAAGACGCAAAGTATTCTAGCGATTATGAGTTACAAACTATAATGTATTGAATATGTTTCCTTTAATATAATTTTAGATTTATCTTTTTGAATATATAATCTTCTATATAGTTTATTCTTGAGTCCCAGCTTGGTTAATATCTTTCCACTCGTGTGATTTATATTTTCTTTGCCTTTGCTTGGTTTCTTTTACATTGTTGTAGAATAGTTGATGATTTATACTCTAGCCATCTTTTTTTTTTTAATTCATCACCATTTAAACAGTAAAAATGTCTAGAGAATTTCGTTAAGTCCTATAAAAGAATATATGTTATTGTATTCTACTTCTATTGGTGAATTTTACATGATATTTAAAAAAATATCAAAAGTTAATTGAACCGTACTGATACCAAAGAGAAACCGACATGATCGGGACGGTTTTAAAAAGTCTAATTTTTGTTATATATAATAGAATAACTGAAAAATTGATATGGTACAAATTTTATAAAATAACCGACCGAACCGAACCATTGACATTTTTAATTTTGAGCAACGGTATTAAACATATTAGGAATATGTACACAATCAATATGATCTAAAGTAGAAGATATGTCTCATTTATCTTCAGAAGCAACACCTACTTCCTACGAGACTTATTTGTTTTCCTTAAACATGTTAACCATGCCTTTCGCGTATGATAGTATCTTGGTTATTCTCCAACTATTGCGATCAGTAGCGGACCAATGTATAACATTAAAGAGTTATTGAATCCCGTAAACGTTGATAAAAAGCTTGTATATGTATGTGTCTATATCTTGAATATAAGTATATAAATAATTTGGCACCTTAAATATTAAAAGTTTTTAGGGAATACCGGTTGAGCAGAATAATAATACCTCCGTCGCGTTAAAATTTTGAATTTGCCGCTGATTGTGATTCGCTCTTTCCCAAACCTTCTTAATTGTACACATTCAACAATCATAGCTTTTCCAACGAATTGATATAACAATCAATTTTTATTTAATTTTAAGATCATGGAAAAGAGATGAGACACGAAACTACTCTCTATTCCGATTAATGTGGCGGAATATGAAATTCAAAATTCGAGAGTTAAAC
Organism: Nicotiana obtusifolia; assembly: GCA_002018475.1. Lineage (NCBI taxonomy): Eukaryota > Viridiplantae > Streptophyta > Magnoliopsida > Solanales > Solanaceae > Nicotiana > Nicotiana obtusifolia. Next base: position 16,169 of record MCJB01050453.1, read on the forward strand.
TTCTTAATTTTGACTATGAATTCGAATATAGAATTTTTAAATTTTTTAATACATAATTTATTATTTAAAATTAAATAAAAAATACTATAAATTACAATAATTAATAATTTAAAATATTTAAAAGACATAAGAAAAAATTGCGATAAAAAAAAAAACTCGTTAGACTCTCGTCACCTGAACACTACCAAATAGAGGAAGTATGAAAGTTGAGCCTAACATATTATGTAGAAGACTTTCGCCATTATCATTAGACCATAAAACTTTAGTTAACTACGGATCTTTGCTAATTCTGCTGGTGAATAATAGTTGAAGTAGAAATGATCCTTTATTCGACTGTAAGTCTGTAACCAAAAGGGACAGTAGAATATTCGAAGTTTCTAACCCCACTTATAAAGTAGTAGTAACTTTTTACAACGTAATCCAAAAAGGCAATATAACTGGTCTTAATTAAGAGTTTTACTGTTAGCGGTTGGAGATTTATATTATTCTTCTGACACAGAAAATTGCTCTTCTACTACCAAACAAAGATTAGAAGGTGCCTTTAGGACCTGTCAAACATCTAGTGTTGTCGGGACAACTGGCAATTCTGGATTCTATTTTGTACTTTTGCAGTTAATTTCCTATATTTTAAAACCATAGAAAAAAAAATTATATGGAAATAAGAAAAATACAAAAAAAAGACATGGACAAGAGGGCATGTAGTGGCCCTGCTAATATCCAACCTTGTGTAGATCTGATTATCATGTGAAATGAGAGAAGAAGTTGTGCTTATATATTTGAAAGTTCAATTATTAAGAAAAAAGAAAAGAACTTATTCCTAACTAATAATGTAGATGCGTTAAAATCACATTTGTTTGCTTCTTTTAGTCACTTCATTTTTCTAAAAATCAATTCTGACTTGTCTTCTTATTATCACAAGCTTAAGGATCTTTTTTTGGATAGCCATTAGCCAACATGTGATTGTTCATATGTGATAATTCATAATTTGACTGACAAATTCAAAATCAAGCTACCTAATTTGAACAATTACATGCAATTATTGAATATGGTTATTTGTATTTCAATACATGAATGAACGTGGGATCATTTTATGAAACCACATGTTATGCCGTGATTTAGATAAGAAATAAAAATATCTATTAATTATTGATTCATATGTGAACAACAGCTAAATAACCTTCCAAAGCTCGGTACATATTAATTTAAAAATATTTAATGTGAAAGAAATCGAATATAAAAGCGTTATACTCGAAAACCCTTAATTTACACTTAAATGATAGGTAAAGAATTTGATTTCTCCACATAATAACTTTTGTCATAACAAAATTATTTTCCGATAAGCCAAGTATCTATTTCTCTCATATATATATATATATATATATATATATATATAAAGAGCTGGGATTTGGCAAGGTGATGTTGCATGCCTCTTTGGCTTGTAATCTCATTTATCTTTTTTCTCTTTTTTTTTTAAATTTTCCTTCTATTTTTAATACACTTCTTGTAAGAAACCAACCGTTTACTATAAAATTTAAGGAACCCAAAGGTTTTCTAACGTACAGACGCATTCGCTCGGAAACGTACTGATCCATTAAAACCATCTCTTACATGTTTGGACTCATTAGTGTAAATATATAGGAATAGTCAATTTTATTCCATCTCTTGTAAACAAATTGTGTTGTTATCTTCTTTTTCGGAGCAATGCAAAAAATGTAATTCTCACGCCAAGGTATCAAACATTATCAACACGAAAATTCTTGAAGAGATTGCCATTATCCCTTTCAAAAGTCCCCATAACAAGACAGTTTAATCTTCGACCAAACTCTAATATTCCAAAGCTTTGTGCCATTTTCTCAAGTAAGAAAAAAAGAAGTTATCATTAGTTATGTCCGCTTGACCGATGGATAAATATTCTTATGAATTTATATGGAAAAAAATTAAAAACAATCAATGATAGAATGTCAGCTTCTGCTTCTGTGAGAATTGTCATATTTTGTGCTTAGAGCGGTAAGAATCATTAATATAAATAAAGTCTGTTTATGTTGATTGAGCAGTATCTTTTAACAACTTTATGTTGAAAATATTGTAATGCGACTTATTAAATAAGACTAATTATTGCGTGAATTGTGTTAATTCTGCCATTTCTGAAAAAACAAGCAAGCATATAACTTGGCAAGGCTGAAGAGTTGTTAACGTATTTGTATAACCTAATTAAAAATTATTTTGGAGTGGACAAGTAATGTAAAAAAAAAAAAATTACACGTAAACTACTTTTTTGCGAACAAATCCTTGATTGCTATTAATTGATTTGGTACCTGTTAATAAAACATTAATCCAATCCCAAAAGCTAAGACCTTAAAATTAAGAGATGTAATTGGGATCAAGATTTGCTTTTAAATTAACTTTTTGCCAAATATCATATGAATACATCAATTGAGACCTTTTTAGGTGAAAAAAGAAAGATGAAACCTGTGAAAAAGGGTCATTTTTCTTTGGGAAGCTAAAAATAAGAAAAGCAAAAGAGAAAACCCGATATATATTCACTTTAATTTTTAAATTACTTCGAAGCAATACGACAAAGACAAGAAAATATATCTCTTTTATTGCCTTCACACCGTACCAAACATCTAACTAAATAAATTATTCATACTTCATGCCAAATAAATAAATAAGTAAATTTCTCTCCGATATCTTTCTGAAACCAGACAAGATATAAAAGAATTGAAAAGTTAAAAATAAAATCTTCACAACTTATAGTTTGAATTTTAAAACTAATTAAATATTAAAAAAATATCAAGTATAAGCATAGTAAATGTAGAGTTAGCTGCTTAGATTGTCACTCAAATTGGGCTAATTGGTAATTAAAGTTATTTTTTTTGTCTTTCAAAAAACCCCTTTACCTTATATTTTAGTAATAGTTATCTTTACCGAATTTGTATTTTCCGGTGTTATTTAATAACGTGACAACTTTAAAAAGGGGATGTGTCAGGTCATGTATTGTGCCTATTTAGGGTTGGATTGGGGTCTAAAGTGAGAAAATACAAAATCCGAAGAAGATGATTCGAGCTACTTAGGTAAAGTGAGTGATTCTTATCTCAAAATTAAGTGACCATCTAAGTAATTAATTCAATAAATATAGTAAAAAATATTTATTAATTGAATTTAAATAACTGCCTAGAAAGATAATTTAACGTTCCAAATCATCTATGATTAATCTTTTTCTCTTATGGTAAAACAAAGTACACGTAAAAACAAAGTAAAATAAAAACGGCGTCAGTCGTGGCTAAAAGCGAAAAGGTGCATTAATTAAAGCCGGGAAGGTGTAAAATAAACTTCCAGTAATACATACAGCCTAAGATTCGAAAGGACACAATCATCGCAATAGTGGGTCCCATTCTCCCTCTTTCTCTTCTCCATTTAAATAATAGCCGTTTCCTTTTATTTTAACTTCGTTTTGGCCTTCTTTTTATATATAGTTAATTAATTAAAGTACAACTTTCTGAAGAAAAAAATAGTACGCACATATATTAGTTACTGAACTGTCTTTGCACGACTCTTTTCTGTTCTTTTCCTTTTTAACCTTTTCCCCCTCCCAAAATTAAGAGAAAAATGATTTAAAAAATTACAATTATGCACCAGGATTTAAAAAACATTGAAATTTAAATTTATGATGAATATAGAAAATCAGTCAGACCGACTTGTATAGGTAGTATACGTAACTTGTTTTTAATTGTATTGAACGCAATGACGGAATCAAGATTTTCAGTAAGGAGAGTTAAAATATAAAAAAATAAACTCACAAAGAAGTCAAGGTGTATCATTATATAGTATATATACATATTTTTTTAAAAATTATTGAGTTAAATAGTGTAATTTTCCAATTAAAGGATCCTCTTGGGTACATGTGACTCCGCCACTTTCTGAACGACGAAATGTAATAATACTACGTATGTTGAATTGGAAGATATTTTATATAAATAAAAGTTAGAGAAGAAAAACATAATTTTCAATATATTAGAAATTTATTTTTGTAAATTTAATTATGAGATTTTTGTGGTTATAAATCATTACAAGTAAAATAAAAAATAAAGAATTATTTTTTTCAAATATAATAAAATATCAAATATAATATTGATCTCTTCGTTAGGTAATTGCCTATTTGTTTGTTTTTTTTTTTTTCGGTTGGTTTACTAGGAAAAATCAAGCTCAGATTAACTGACAAAATAGACACAAAGTTAGCCAGGTCATCACAATTAAATCAATCAACGGTGATAATGAGTCTAACGTGTTTTTAAAGACCAGTCTCTATCTGTGATTACACCCAAACTATAAATTCGCCTTCTAATTTCATTTCATCTGTCCTTTTATCGCTTGAATCAATCCTCTCCTTTCTGATCCCTTTATCAATTTTTTTTCTCGAACTTCCCTCTATCAGTTTTCTAATTGGTTGTAAATTTGGCTTTACTTTTGTGCTTCATTTTCAGAAGCGTTCAATTGTTTAATTATTTGAGCGCTAGAATTTGGTGCTGAATTGCGCCTTTGGTTTTTAAAAGTTTTGGAACTGTGATTTTCATTTGTGTGCTTCATTTCCTTTTCCGTAATTCGTGTTTTAGCGAACCAAAAGTGGGAGAAAATATTGTGTTCTTTTTCTAGCAAAAACGCTGTTGCTGAAGAATCTGCAGCAGTTTGAGTTTTTGCTAAAACATAATCTGAGATCTGATTGAATTTGAATTTTCAGTGCTTCTCTAAGCTCAATTCGACGCCGTTTTGACTGCAATTTTGATCGGTAAAGTTTTGATATCTTCATTCATTTTTATTTGATTTTTTGATTTTTTGTTTTTCTATTTGTTGTTTTTAGTTTCTGATATGTGCCTTGCTTATATACAAATGGTCTTTTAAAATGAAAAAAAGAAAGAATATATGTAGGAGTTTGTAGAGTTTAATTCATGTGGCTAGTGTTGATCTTGGCTTGTGACTTTCTTATTTTTCTATTTTTTTCTATCCCCACGCGCCTATGTAAGCACGTAAATGTTTTAGCTGTATTTCTACGCTTCTATATTATATGCGTATTTGAAGTATTTTTAATTTTTGTTGTTGAGAATTTGTTAATTTTGTGATCTGGGAATAATTGCGTTATTGGTTTGTAGCAGGGAGTGGTCTATTTTGGTGTAAGGTTGTCAAAGATTGTAGCTTGGAAGTTCGGTTGATTAAAAAGAGGAAAACTTATAGATTGTGAAAATTTTCACAAGTATTCTGGTGAATTGAATTCCTTCGAAAATGGCTTTCGACGTTGGGATGCTGCTGGGAAATATTATGAACAGGTTATCAACTTCTGATCATCAATCGGTGGTGTCAATAAACTTATTTGTTGCACTTATCTGCGCGTGTATCGTGGTCGGTCATTTGTTGGAGGAAAATAGATGGATGAATGAGTCCATAACTGCCCTCGTGATTGTGAGTTCATTTTTTGTTAATATCAACTTTTTTTGTGCTGGAAAGCTTTTATGTGATTGAAAATAAACTGATCTTAGTATATGTGTTTGTGGCTTCACCTTTGGATGACAGGGTCTTTGCACTGGAGTTGTCATTCTACTAATAAGTGGTGGAAAGAACTCTCGTATTTTAGTGTTCAGCGAAGATCTTTTCTTCATTTACCTTCTTCCACCGATCATTTTTAATGCTGGGTAGGTTTTGCATTTAAAAGTATTTGACCTTTCCTGAGAACAAGATGTTACTTGTTCAGTCTATTATAATGTTTCTACAGCGATTACAATGAACGACAATAACTACTTAAAGACTGCTTGGATATAACTAATGCATATTCGTTAAAAGCTTAGGGTCCAAAAAGCTGTACCTTTTAGCATTGCTTGATGTACATTTTTAGTTATGTCTTATTGGGTTACTTTTCCATCTCTATCAGATAAATGAACTAGAAATTCTTATGTTTCTGGGATAAAGTCAGCTGTTTGTTTCTGATAAAAAGAGATAGCTGGTTGAATCAATAACTAGTTGCTAAAATGCTAGCTTTCTTGGGTTCCAGATGTTTGATAAACTTCTTAAGCCAATCATAGGTTCTCATGTGGAGCTTACTAGCTTCTTAATTGAAGGTCTTCTTTCCTATATTAGGGTTGGTTCTTAGAGCTTCTCAGGTTTTCTATCAGTTCAGGAAATTTTACCTAGCAAAATTCTGAGCTCTAATCAACTGATTTTATGCTTTTGTCTAGTATGACGGAAATCATTTCCGAGGAAAATGCTTTCCATGAGGAAGTAATTTTCTAGTGTTTGGTTGCCAGAAATGATATGCGGAAATCATTTTCCATAGAACCATCTCAATTTTTAACTTCATATTACTTGCTTAAAGTAACACTAGGACATTGTTACTGATGTTTAGTACTCAAAAGTTTCATCAAAAACCTCTCGAATTTGGCTAATATTGCTATTCATATTGAATATATATTTTTGACGAAAGCTATTTTCCACCACCAACTAAACACCAAAGAACACTTTCCAGAAAATATACTTATTGGAAAACAGTTTTTAGGAAACATTTTCCATGAAAAATGGCTTCAGTCATACCGAAAACCTAATACTTCTTTTATTACGATGTTGAAGTTCTTGTGGTCTTGTGAACTCATTGACATTTGAAAAGGCAAGCTACTCAGTAGCATACTAGCATGTGATATTTGTTTAACTTCACTAGGTTTTAAATTGTTCAGAAGTATCGCGATGAGTTAATTTTCTCCATATTACTCTATTCCTCAGGTTCCAGGTGAAAAAGAAATCATTCTTCCGCAATTTCAGCACCATCATGCTTTTTGGAGCAGTTGGCACCTTGATATCATTCATTATCATATCATTTGGTGTGTATTTCTATCCTTTCCATCTTCTGTTTTTCTTTTCCTAATGTAGGAAGCTTGATAGAACTTTTTACACTCATGATTCAGCCATTAGTAATAATGTCTATTTTCATGATCAGGTGCCATCGGCATTTTCAAGAAAATGAACATTGGAGACCTTGATATTGGAGATTACCTTGGTAGTTCTTGCCTTTTCCTCTATGTTATTTATTTTTGAAATTGTGATTGATAACTTCTCTGCTCGTCTCTCATTTATCTCTTTTCCTTTCCAGCAATTGGAGCAATCTTCTCTGCAACGGATTCTGTTTGCACCTTGCAAGTAAGTATAAGTCGTACTTACCCAATAAAAAAAACTATTAAGTCGTAGCATTTTAGGCTGGTCAAACTTGCTGGCACTCTAATTAATCAGGCATTTTCTATTTGGAAATGTGTAGGTGCTTAGTCAGGATGACACACCCTTATTGTACAGTCTGGTGTTTGGGGAAGGTGTTGTGAATGATGCCACATCTGTGGTTCTGTTCAATGCTGTCCAGAACTTTGACTTATCTCATATCAACACAAGCAAAGCTCTGCAATTAATTGGAAACTTTCTGTACTTGTTTGCTTCAAGCACCATCTTAGGGGTTGTTGTGAGTCTCTCTCTCTCTCTCTCTCTCTCTCTCTCTCTCTCTCTCTCTCTCTCTCTGTTGCATGCGCATGCTTGTGGGTCCTTATTTTTGATTTCGTATGCACATGCGTTGCACTATTGACACAAGACTGACATTTGATTGTTTCCCTGGTGCAGGCTGGTCTACTGAGCGCCTATATAATTAAAAAACTCTACTTTGGAAGGTTCGTGTGTATTTATTTTTACAAATAAATATTCCTTTGTATGCTGTTGCTAGGTAGTTGCAGTTGGCAAATATTTGGATATACATATTTGTCCTGAAGTTGGTAACTGGGGCTTGTGGGAAAGACTAGTGAAGACAACTGGCTACCGTTGCCTTCTTAGAAATTTGTGTTCTGTTATATTGCACAATTTTAAGCTTACATGAGAGACGGGAAAGATTTTGTCTTCTCATAATGGGCTTTGATGACTTCTTGATGAACTCCAGGCACTCCACAGATCGTGAGGTTGCTATAATGATACTCATGGCTTATCTATCATACCTGCTTGCTGAAGTAAGTTTCTTGACTAAGTGGCTTGCTAACCTTTTTCTCTTTCTATAAGAAAATCGAATCACTTCCTTTCTTGGAGATGTTTATTTTTAGATATGGTTATATAGTATACTGAAAGTCTGAAGCTACGTTGATTGCAGTTATTCTATTTAAGTGCAATCCTCACTGTGTTTTTCTGTGGGATCGTGATGTCTCACTACACCTGGCATAATGTGACTGAGAGCTCAAGAGTGACCACCAAGTATGTCATACAGCTTTTAGAGCCATATTGATGGAGTGTATTCAATTGCTCCTCTTTTTGCATAAGATGAATTCTAACATATTCTCTTCAATTGTTTCCCAGGCACGCTTTTGCTACATTGTCATTTATTGCTGAGATATTCATATTCCTTTATGTTGGTATGGATGCTTTAGACATTGAGAAGTGGAAATTTGTAAGCGACAGGTGAAGTTTCTATGTCATTGAAGTTCATCATATACTATTGATTAATGTAAGTGGCGAAAGCTTTAAACATGATTGATGGTTGTTTTTTTTTTTTTTTTTTTTTTTTTTTTTTTTTTTTTTTTTTTTTTTTTTTTTTTTTTTTTTTTTCAATTTATTTGCAGCCCTGGAATATCAGTTCAGGTTAGCTCAATACTGTTGGGTCTTGTTATGGTTGGAAGGGCAGCCTTTGTTTTCCCCTTGTCATTTTTGTCAAACTTGACCAAGAAGTCTCCAGAGGAGAAGATTGGCTTTAACAAGCAAGTATGTGTTAATAACTGTTAGTTATGCTAAGCCCCTCAAGTCATATGGCCTCTCATTTTATCTCTTTGCTGATTTTGCAGATTGTAATATGGTGGGCTGGACTTATGCGAGGTGCTGTTTCAGTGGCTCTGGCTTATAATCAGGTAAAATACTAGCATCTGATATCACTCTGGTATCAAATTTGGTGGTTCTCTTGTCACGTTGCATATAGTATTAAGACAATTTTTTGACTGATTACTTAATTTTATGCTTGCAGTTTACCAGAGGAGGTCATACTGAGTTACGTGGTAATGCAATAATGATCACGAGTACCATCACTGTTGTCCTTTTCAGCACAGGGGTAAGATATCTTAACTTTCTGTATACATTTGACATGAATGAAGTAGTGAAACATACACCAAAAGGTGCGCCTTCACGGTCCCAATAAGAAACTGAGCATCACAAATTTTTTCTGGGACTTCAATGACATGCTTTCAAACAAAAATTTGAACCAAACAGAGTGGCAACATTACACCAAAATGTGCGCCTTCACGGTCCCAATAAGAAACTGCGTCACAAATTTTTTCTGGGACTTCAATGACATGCTTTCAAACAAAAATTTGAACCAAACAGAGTGGTAACATTCCTCTAGCACTTGTCTGATACTTTCTAACCTGTGTTTTCCTGCTATAATTCATGGGTTTGACGGGTTATGCATCTAGGATATAGGCTTGGAACCATAGCCTGTGTGGCAATCTGTAGCAGCATAGAGTGATTTATATCATAAATGGTTTTAGTTTACCAGATGTTAAACATTTTGTGGAGAATAACTGCTTTCCTGATTCAAATGATTCACCCAACCCAAGTAATGACTTCTCTACGATCTCATTCTTTCAACTAGAAACATTTCGTGGAAAAAAAGAAGAAGAAAGACCGAGGAAAAGCAAAACATTTTGAAAGATTTTTAACGTACTGTTTTTGGCCTTTACAGGTGTTTGGGTTGATGACAAAACCTTTAATTAGATTTATGCTACCCTCACCAAAACACTTGACCAGAATGATCTCTTCTGAACCAACGACCCCAAAATCCTTCATTGTGCCACTCCTTGACAGTACACAAGACTCAGAAGCTGATCTGGGCCAACATATACCCCGTCCCAACAGTTTACGGATGCTCCTATCAACCCCATCTCACACTGTGCATCGTTACTGGAGAAAATTTGACAACGCATTCATGCGTCCCGTTTTCGGTGGACGAGGTTTTGTACCTTTTGTTCCAGGATCACCGACTGAACCAAGTGATCATTAATCGCACTGATGGAGATGCAGATTGTACGTTTCGGCCTTGGAGAGGGAAGGTGGCAGCTTTTTGGGTTTGAGGTTTTGTTTTATGTCAATATCTTTTAAGTGTTTTCATGTGGTTAAAAAGGGGTTGTCTAGTTTATAGGTTGCAAATAAGTATATTCATTTTGGTGATCATGTTTTCAGCTTAGTTCTCGCTTTTGGTCATTGCTGACAATTTCTGTGGGGAATTTCTAGAGGTTTTCTCCCTTACAATTTTTTCTTTTTTGATAATTTATCAAAACACCAAGTAGGTCTATATTCTGTAAGCTTTGTAGCATAGTTAGCTTAATTATCTTGTAAAATTTCCTACAGGTTAGAGATTTGTTTTTGATATGTAGATTTCACATGGTTGTAACGTTCCCATTGTGGAGAAGAGACTGATACCAAATTCCTTTTGAGCTTCGTCAGTGCACTACTGTTTAAAAAAATCTTTCTAGCTTAATTTAGAAGTTCTCAAATTCTGTGCGTGAGATCTATCTCTTCCTCATACCACTTTAGCACTTAAGTACACAAGCATTTTCGGAAGAAGAAATACTCGCAGAGTAGTTGAGCCAAGTGCATCTGACTAGATCATGATAGCATTTTCAATGACTAAGAACGATCACGTTTGCAAGAACTACTTGCAATTTGGAAAAAACATTGAGGGGTGATTAGATGAAATTCCGAAGTTTGTACATGCATGCAATAGTTCATGTTTATATGTATGATAGGTTAACAAGTCAGTTAGTAAAGTGCTTACGCTGTTTAAGATTCTCTTCTTTAGCTTATTTATCCTGAGCTAGTAGTCCTTGTCCTTGCTTATTTATGATCGGTAGCAGTAAACAGAGAAGAATCTCGAAATGTTGGTGCCGGGTCGGCCCCTAGGGCATTATTCGCCTCGGGAGTGGTTCGGCATCAAGTTACTTTTGAGGTAGGGGACCAGATTGGTGACTGCAGGATATGTGACACCCCACAAAGTCGCAAACGACGGCGCGAACAGGTTCAGTCAAATTATCATTTTGTCCTCAAAATTCAAATTTCGAGGTTTCGGATTGCTACAAAGAACATGATAAGAATAAATGCAGAATCCAAAGAGTGACATGGCAGATGAAGAACAAAATTCCATTTAGTAAATTTTTCTTATTTGCTATTGGGGGTTATAATACATATCATAGTGTATATATACTTACATGTCTTGTATTCATTGGTTTGATATACACCTGATGTGACACTGGATATGGGCAAGTTTATTTAGGTTATAACTTGTTGTTTTCAGTCACTGTCACACCTCCTTTTTCCCGAGGGATAGGTGAGTTTTCCCAATTAAAGTGACATTATTCGAAATGAGATTATTTATTAATCAGAATAGCAACTTAGGATAATTATTATGGTGTCCAAGTCACCGGTTTATTTTGAAAATCCCAAGTCGAGGAAATTGACTCTATTTACGATCCGCGAACACAGAAGACCGGGTAAGGAATTCTGTTAACTCGGGAGAAGGTGTGAGGCACTCCCGAGTTCCGTGGTTTTAACACGGTCGCTCAACTATTAATGATTGGCTTAATTATCCGATTTAATACTTATTTTAAAAAAGATTATTGTGCATTTTAAATTTTTCTAACCGCTTTTAATAGAATTTTGATTGCTTTTAGGATTTATGGAGTTTTTTTGAATAAGTCGCGATGTCGCGCACTTATTGGTTTTGTACACATTGCGAATCGCGTCACGTGAAGACGCACCCGCGATTTACAACATGTTTATTTTTATTATTATTTGAAGTTAAGATCAAGTCACGTGAAACGCGCACTTGAGTTGGGATTTACGTATCATGACTATGCTACGGAAATCGTACCCACAGTCACGATGATACATTGGATTAAGCCGCGCCTAAAGCACACTACGAGTGTTTATAAGAATTATTTTTCTCTTAAACTAGTTTGAGATTGTTGTGAGGCCAAAAGCTTATGAAAATTAATTGTGGAAGAAAAGGAGTAGATTAATTACAGGAAAAATGGATTAGCCTTACTAAATTCAAGCTTTTTGGGTTTGAGATTTTGGTGTAAGGTCACTGGTCATGTGCACATATTCTGAATCATGCACACAAGATTTTGATCACTGAACCTCAAGAATTGAGCGCACGTGAATTAAGGATTCTCTACATATTCAGAATTAAATTATAATCACCGACGATTTAGACATATGCTCATGGAATTTAATTAGTGGAGAAAGATGGACGTAATTATACATAAACAGTTGTCCTATTGATTCTAATTTGGTTATTTTGATCAAGAGCAGAGGTGAAGACAGATATAAATGCCCAGGTCTTCAATGGGCTCTCCTTGGTGAAGCCCAGAATCGGTCATTAATTAAATGGGCCACAGAATGACCAATTCTATCTTTTAGGCTCAACAGAATGGACTCCAACTCCAAAAATTAACAGAAAACTGCTAGCATGAATTATAAGACAAAATCTGCGACCATTCAAGTCCAACATTGATTTGCAATTAATCTGAATAACGTGAGAGGTTCATAGCCTAATCAAATAAAACTAATTACATCAACAAACCAATCGATCAATTACAGGCATTATTTTACAATCCAGTCTCAAATGTTACAGAATTAATCATCTATAGTTACTACTTTCATTGAGGAAGCAACCATGGAGCCACTGCCCTCTATAATCAGAATCCATTGAGTTAGCTTCTTCAGAAGTGAATCTAAACAACAGGTGACCAGATTTCCGAGTTCATCACCCTTAAAATCACCTTACACATGAATCCCATTTAAACTCAATAGAAATTCTAGGAATGAACTATTCATGAGAGTGATAACAACTGAATGGCTTAATTCGAACATACAGGTGACACCACATATTAAAGAGGTGGACATTCAAACAAAATTCCATCAAACACACTGGATCTATTGAATCAGGCATTGGCATCACATAGACAAGTTAAGATTTCATTTTTGATCCTAGTAGAAAATAGCGAAGGTGGAAGAATGCACCTACTAGCAGAGAGACAACAACAGAGAGATAAGGAGAAATCTGAACTTTAAAGCTGCAGCTCAACCACAACAGAATGAGTACAACAGCAAAAACAATGAATTCTTCAACTCAAACAACTATGAAAATCGAAGAGATGTGCAACAATAAAGCAGGACTTAAACACAAATTTTGAATCCCCCCCCCCCCCC